>JASDQU010244270.1:36647-55494 GCA_032191745.1 Picea mariana
AAAAAGTAAGAAAGTTAGCACTTTAAGTTTCTTACTTCAAGCATTAAATACACCATGCAATTTCATAATCTTGTATGAGCAAATAAAACCATACCATTAACCATTCAATAGATGACAAAATGCAGATTTTACTTACTTGCACCAAGAATAATCATGAATATACCATGCAAGATCACCATAAAACTTAAAAAAATTGATCCAACTGCTAAAACAAGCCTCCAAGAAGAGTAGCGCCTCACTATTTCAGCCAAGTACATCCAACTAGGGCGAAATTTCAGACCTCCCCTTGTCCAATGACAAGTTGTGATCAAAAATGAATGTACTTTTTGTTTATTTATACAAAACTTGACCTTAATTAAGTTTTAGGTCAAGAATCAGGGTCGACCTGGCCAGTTTCTTACAAAAATTAAATCTAGACAAAATAAAATCAATTTGCATTTAAAGACCCTCCTAAGGGTGACGTCCCCTTCTAGGGTGATGTTGGACCTCCATCATGGAACGTTGGGCCTCTAAAGGCCAAAATCCTTGCCCACGCGTGCCAATAACCTAAGGACTGCCCCCAAGGTGACAACCACAGCAAGTAGATGACGTCCAGGGTTGCATGGGTGACGTCCAAGGCCTCCAAAGGCCAATGTTCAGGTGGGAAGAGCACGATCCCCTGGGTCTAGGTCTACCAAGGTGCCTCCAAAGGCAACGTCCTTCCTTCTTTTGGTGCAAGCCTTCAATCTCTTCTTACCCCCTGGCTGGGGTTTCAGCGTCCATTTGTGGGCTTTGAGCCCTCATGAAGGTCCGAGCTAATCATTCCCTCATGTGCACCTGTCCACCGGGCAAGGTCCTGCAGAGACAACAAGTACGCCCTCCAGGGGTTCATAAGTCACAAGGATCATAGCATGTAAATCACATCCAATAACTAAATGACCCGAACATGTGCATCAAACCCCCCTTAAACCCAAACAAATGCTCAAAGACATTATGCAATTTGACAAGTTTAGGTTTGGAGAGGGTCTCAGGGTGTCCTATTGGGCTAATCCCCTTTAAGTTCGAGGTGTTTCCCAGGTGGAGTCTGGTCCAAGTCATGCAAGTGTATGAGGTGGCATGGGGTAAATATTTGGGCATGGGGTGCATGTGATCACAGGGAAATGTAGAGTCTTACCTGTGGGTGCCTTTGGGGAGGGTGAAGTGCACCTTGTCATGGATGCAATTGTTTCCTAGCCCATTCATTGCCATTTATTCTTAGATTTATTTCTTTTGATCTTTTGCTCTTGTGCTACAAGGGAATAATTGAGGGCCATTGTCCTGGCTTGGTGACCAGAGGTGACAGTGTCATCCACAAATCAATTCACGGAATTGAGAAGGTTGGCTCGTAATGAAACCCCCTTTCTCTTGGCTATGCCACCAAGAGCCACTACCCTGGTTTGGTGACCAGATAGGTGGTAATGTCATACCACTACATGTCCATGGTCATAATAGGTCGGTTTGTGATGAGAAGACCTCATATCCATCAACTAGTACCTTGAGTGTTTATGTTATCTTGTGGGTCCCCTTTTCTTACTGAGAAGCTTTTCACTGCTTTCTTGAGGATCCCTGGGCGAAGCATCTCGAAGGTTTCAAAATTGGCTTTTAACTCTTGCCAGCTACTTTTACCCTCTGGGCCTTTAGCCCCTTCTTCCCACAAGGTAAGGTACAACCCCTCCTAGTGTAGCCAATCCCAATGCCCAAAAAGGAAGGGGAGATGGAAGGAATAAAGATGGAAAGTGGTAAGTACGGACAGAACGGGCAATGACTTTTCAAAGATCCACCCAGTAGCAACCCATCCTAAAGGGAAATCAACTTACTAGGGCACTGTGTCACCCTTCCAAGTTTGAACGAGGCAAAGAGCATAAAATCCAAGCAAACGCCGTGAAATGAAGAAAGACTTAATGCAACATGTTCAAGTGGTTTAAATATCGGAGTGATACATACCATGATACCTGGACTCATTACCTCATGGAGCAGGACCCACTACCACTTCAGGACCAAGCCAGTGTGATGAATATTGTTGCCGGTGATATGTGGACTACACTGAAGAAAAGAGGGGCCCTCCGGGACCATGCTTAAGTCGTTTGGCTCTCGGCACTCCATGTCTAGGACTTGTGCGCCTCGAGACGTGATCTCCTTAGTTATCCCTAGGCTAGGGGATAATAGGTTCAATAATGGTGTTTGGCTTGGTCCCTAGTTCACATTTTGTCATCCAACATCTCCACCTCAAAGGGAGCTTCAACACAATTCCAGGGGTGAGGAGGTAACCTTCGCAATTGAGGGCACGAGGATCATACATACCTACATTTACTTATTTTATCATTAGATGTGTGTATGCTTGTTTGTGTTCTTGTTGCATTATATTTGGAGATAACATTTTCTAGTTTGATTAAGTAGGGGTAGAAGCAACTTAAGGTACGTAATATAGATTCTTAATCCTTTTTTGTTGCTTGTTGTATGCTCCTTTCTCCCTGAAGCCCAAGTAGCTTATTGTAGATTAGAGTAGCTTAGTCTCACACATAGTAAAGGGTTTTCACATGCCAAGGTGAAAATGAACCCTGGGATCCCCATCCCAGTTTGTTTGATAATCAAAGTGAAAGGGTTAATCAATTTAATGCTTGTTGTTCATTGTGTTTGCATTGGGTTTGTTGTCCCTCTAAAAATGCATCGTTCATTTCGCATTTTCATATACCTTTCATCCCTCACTAAGCACAAAAGAAGACCTTTGGATGGTTACAAGATGATGGAAGCTTGTCCAGGACTGCATTGATGGGTGATATGAGTAGCAAGGAAGCCATAGAACAGGAACGCCCTACTTCAAGGTATGTCCAGAACATGATTTATGGGAAGTTGAGGCGTCAAATACAGGCTAGAACAGGAATTCCCTACACGTGGAGGTCAAGAGCATGAAGTAGAACAAACACCCCATCTCAAAGGATGCCCAACACATGACTTGTGACAAAGGAAAGAGGTAATGAAGGAATGCCCTAGTTTGGAGGTTCTTTTGGTCAATGGAGGTCATTAAATGAGGAGCATTCCACCTCAAGGGAGCATTTTAGTTGCTTGATCATGAGTATACCCCCTTGTAGGAGGGACGTTGTGGGCAAGAAACCATTAAAAGCACAATAACGTGACCTTATAGAGCATCACACATTATTTGAGGCACATCCCACATATTTGGAGGCATGTTTCATCATTAAGACATTTGGGCAAAGACACTTGGTTCAAGGCATGTTCTACATATTTGGAGGAGTGTCCATGCATAAGGAAGTGCCATGTGGCATGGTGGACATGGTCCAAGCCCCTAACTAATGCATACTCTAAAAGAGTAGAATGATGAAAAGTGGCAAAAGGACCTATGCAATGGTCCTAAGACAAATTTGACCTATAAGCCAAATGGGACTAAATTAGAATATGATTATCATATCATCTGCATGCTAGAAGAGCAGTGCTAGGGCTCATGAGAGTTCTAAGTGGAGCACTACGGTTTAAAGTGGCCTAAATACATGAAAGGAGGCCCTAGGGAGGTGCACCTTAGGTATGAGGGGACATTCCATGGATTAGTAGATGGATGAAGCTTCAATCTTGGATGGAGAAAAGTATAAATAGAGGGAAGATTCATTTGCTAGAGGCATGGCTAGAGTTGTGGGAGTTCCCCTCCACGCTTAGTTGAAGATCTTTTGGGAGGAAGAACTGGGCAATCAAATGTGAGGTTTTTCATCTTTATTGTTGCTTTCTTGGGTTGATTTGATGGCTGGAAATTACTAGTACAAATCCGCTGGAATAATCTTTGTAGAAGGGCATTCTGCTCCATTAAGATGACAAAAGGGTTGAGGTGAGCCCTCCCTTCATCTTGTTGTAATCATTGGGTTTATTGAAGGATAATTTATTGTTGTAATGTCCTAGTTAGAGTTGTTCACTCTATTTTGAGGGCTTCCCTAGCTAGGGTTTGAAGACAAAGTGTGGCATGTCATGGCTCACTTGATCTTTTGGTGAAATCATACTTGAAAACAGATGTATTGTTGGCTGTTCATTCTATAAAGAAGGCTTCATACTCTTGTCTACTTCATCTATGGTTGCATATGTGGTGGTCCTTTAATTTATCATGGTTGCACATTACTACTTGGTCGATTTTGTACTTGTTGTGAGGAGCATCTTTGGAAGGGCCCTCCTTTAGTTTTTTGCAAATTGAATTATATCCACATGGTTAGTTTGAGCCTATTTCCAACAGCCTTACTAGGCCTTCTTCCATATTGTTCAAACTCTTGTGATTGTTGATCTTGACTCCATCACCCATTGAATAGGCATTGGTCTTGGCAATCCACCATCCCATTTATTTCTAAATATCCTTACTAGGGAATTCCCCCTTGTGCCGAAAAAGAATCGACTTCAAGTGAGAGGAAGAGTTGACGTGGTGACAGTGGACAACATTCCTAAGTGCCTCTAGGGTTGCACTTTGTTCAGGGACTTTGATATCTTTAAGTGCAGATCTGAGACGTAATAGCATTGAAGGTTAGCTAGACTGCATCCATTGTTATCTCTTCCATTTTCATATTTGCACTAGTTAATTAGATCACAAAAGATAAAGGGGTAAAACAAACAAGATTTACTTCCTCGCTATGATAATTTCTCTGGTTACTTCCTTTGCTGCAAATTAACCTAATTGAACTCTCATACAAACCCTAATCACTTGTTGTAGGTCATTAAAACAATTAACTTCTTAATTGACTTAGTGCCCTACCTCTTCCCTTCCTCCTATTTTTCCCAGTTTTCCTCAAAAAGTAGGTGGCAACTCCAAGTCCCTTCCAAGCACCATAGTTTGGGTTTTGCTCTTGGTGATAGTGTGGTACCTCACTCTAACTATCACACTACATTATCCACTAGAAATGTAAGGTGTAAAAGATGTATGACCAATCTACTCAAGCACACAAGGTCCTTTTTCTAAGGGAAGGATGTCAAGTTGGTTTTAGCGAACTTTTGAAAGAAGATATTTGTGATCATGAAACTCAGATTGATTTGATTTACCACACTAGAAGAATATCAGTAGACCAGACTTGGGCATTCTAATGACTCAGACATAAGGATTACGTTCCATTAAAATCAGAAGATATGCCAAATGTACTAACCCAAAAATACAAGAGAATTGAACTAAAATATGGCCATGTGGAAAGTCCAAAAAGATTTGCCTATACATGGACATGTGGGAAGTCCGAAAAGATTTGCCTATACAAGAGCATGTGGGAAGTCCAAAAAGATTTGCCTATACATGAGGAATGGATACAGATAAGATAAGATAATTTTATTAATGTCCAAGAGGTGACTGCAAAAGTAGGTCAAAGGGACTAAAAGATAGATCCCGTGTAAATACAATGTAGGAGTGCAAAAGAAACTCCTATAACAATCGTAAAAGAAAGAAGCTAAAGGGGGTTAAAGAGAACTAAGTATCTCTCCAAGAGCTATAAACTAGTAGTCCAACAAAAACAAAAAGATAAGATAATGTAGATGTACGAGAGAATGAGAGATGGGGTAAAACTTAAAACCCTTTTAGTCCCGATGGTCAAGGGCGAGGGAGGGGACTGAGAAGCAGGCTCACTGTCAGAGTTGACAGTCACTGTGAATGGGCCAATTCAACATCGGATGATATCCTCTAAGGACTGTCCAAGACTGAGGAAAACTAGAAAACCATATAGAATAGACACAATATTCCTGAACTCCCCACATGCTTAATGCCATCAAAGAAACCAAGAGATGTCTGCTTTCACATGTTATGAACAACCAACAACTAGGTCATGAACAAAAATTGCAACCTATTACAAGCACTCGAGCAAAGGCACGTGCTGGTTGCATTATCAAGTTCTGTCAGTGCCTGTCAACAAACTGCTTACTTGGATTGAAGCATGCCCAATTGATCCAAAGTATTTGTTATTTTATATGCTTTTCTTGAAAAATAAGAAATGGGAATCATGGTAGAAACAAAAACTTTAGCTGGTTGAATTTCAGTGTGCAGTTTTCTTTCCAGACAGCACATCAGATGCATGTCATGTTGCTAAATTATTTTGACCAAAGAAAATCCCACCTTCATGAACAGACAGCAAGGAGGGACAAAATCAAGCCACTGAGGCATCCAAGCAGATTCAGCTCAGCTGATGATCAGATTTACAAATAAGCCTTTCATTAACCTCGACACATTTTATAGAAAAGCTCTTTCAAGATCGAAAAAAAAAAGGTGGGAAAGACATACTCTCAGTGGACGCCATCCTCTAGACAAATAAAGTTAGGAGAGACATACTTTCAAATTTCAATGAAATGTATCCTCTCTAGAGTCAGGCACAGGAAAGAGGTTGAAGGAAAACTAATTTGAACCAAAACAAGCTTTGAAAAGGTATGACAACCACATATGTACTATGGGAAAAGAAAATCATGAAAAAATGTATATAAGCTGCAAGAGATATCAGTTCCTCCCTGTGCCAATCCACCACATGCAGCTCTAGTAAAATGGTCACATCATTTTCTGAGACCCACGACTAAGAAGTAGAACTCTAAAACAATGCATTGGATTGACAAATAGAAAGGAAAATGGAGAAAATGTTTTATATAATATAACTTATAAGTAAATAAATTGATCAGTCAAGTTCAATCCAACTTGAAGCAGAAGCATTAACTTCCCTTTAATAAAATACTGCTTAATAAACTACCTATCAGGCTTCTACGTAAGAGGTACAAGAAGAGATTATTATGAGTTTTTGAATAATGCAAAAGAATAATTTGACTTGACAATAAGTGTGTATATGAATACATGGAAAATAATTTGCATTTTACTAATGGTTTAAGTTTTTGGAGGCTTTTGCTGTATAAAGTAAAAATTTGTGTGAATGGACTGCATCTGGAACAAGTATCATTGGAGCCTTGGCTAGATCTACGACATTCAAAGCAGGTCCTTCCAGATGTTTTGTCATACATAACCACTCAACTTTTCATATTTTATTTTTGGCATTGATGAACTTTTCCATCATCCAAAGCTGTTAAAGAACGTACATGTTTGAGTGTAAGAGATGCGAGCAGTGTCTGGAACAGACTAATAATTTGACATCTAAAATTCACGAGGTTTTTCTTTAAAAAAATCACAAAATCAATTGCCAATCACTTTGAAGTTTGAATCAAGTGCACCATGTTGAAAAACATCAAGGTAATAACAGCAATCTATAGTTTAGCTATTTTCTTAACTAATTCTAGAACTATCTTTAGTCAATCTATTTACATGCCTTTTCCAAGATTATAAAAAATACGAAAGACAAGTATGTAAAAGACATACTCCAGAAGGTATAACATTCTCAGGTTGAACAAAGCCTGACCTTCCAACATGTTTAAAACACATCAAAATCATTATATAGGAATATAGAAATTTTGTAATGTTGTCGAGCATCCTATACTTTAAAAATAGCTAGAAAAAGAATCTATTACAAGACAACATGTCACAAAAATATGGTGAAGTGATGGATGAATGGTAAAATACTCATGAAGCAAAGCAAAGGTGACCAATAGAGCTTGCATAGTTGTATTGATGGAGTTTCTCTGCTATTCCAATATTATTGTTAGAGAAGCAAACAAGAAGCTCCAACACAATATCAATGTACCTTTGTATCATGTAAGCTTTAAGTTAAGCTGTATGACATGTGACCAAATGTAATAAATGTATGTTAATGAGGATTAGATGGTTAAACCACCATAACTGTGTGAGACTGCTATATAATGATGTAACGAGAGATGATTAACCTGAGAGGGTGGTTTGTGTATGTGGGTAGCCTACCTCGAGCTCTCGTTGATGTATTTGCTGCAGCAATAATATATTAAACATTTATTATTCTTTCCATATTTATCTGTCAATCCTATTGTGTCTGTACTATGCACCCTACAAAATTCTACAATTACAAGCATAATTAAAATTTGGCTTCAAAAAATATGGGGATACAAAAAAATAGCAAGTCAAATCGCTATTGATTGCATCATCACCTTCCAAAGGAGTGGGGGAAACATATGTTAACCAATCCTGAGTTCTATAATTTTTAATGATGATCAAATTGATCCCAGATGGAGTCAAAGATCAACCAAGTTCATTACTAGAGTTGCCTACAGAGAAGTTTGGCCAAGTATGGGAGTGCAGTTTTGGTTGTTGAGGTGCAAAGTCATGCAAAATCATCAGCATAAACTATACATTACAGTGATCAATTTTGGCACGCATCAGAATCACAAACCAGCATTGTGTTGTCGACACAAAAGTCCAACATTCTGACCCAATCGCACCAACTTCAAAGTTTGGTCATGCTCAACTTGGTCACACTACCTAAGGATGTGCTTTTGGTCATAGACACTCACAACTCCATTGAGCATAGACGTGCCAACATAGATGGACAACTCAGCAAATGGTTATGCATGGAAATCAAAAAGCCATAATGGATCGTCATCTTCTTCTCTATCTCTTCATCTTCCTGACACTCATACGCTAATATTTTAGATATAAATAGGGAGGCTTCATGTTCCTTTGGTTGTATTATTATGTATATCCCATCTTCATACTATAAAAGGGCTCAATTCATATAAGTGGTGGTTGGTTTATATATAGATAGTTGTGTTGCAAAGCTTCATCAAAGATGGAACCATATCAACACCCTCATTACTGAGAAAATTTGCAAGAAAAAAACACAAAATTGACACCAACACTACCAAGGAAGAAGATGGCAGAATCAGCGGCATTCATTGAATGTCGCAACAAGGAACCATTATTTGACAAGATATTATCAAAGACCAAGAACTACAACAAATTGGAGAAGCTACAACAATGCATGGACTCAAAGGAATGGAAGCTATCAAGAATTGACACCTAAAAATTGAATATGTACTCATGGATAATCATCAGTGGCAGCAAAAGAGAAGAAATCAAAGGAAATCCTATTACTTAGTTTCACCACATGTAAAGTATTTGATTACAAAGCTTTGAGGACAAATCTTTTCAAAGGGGGTACTATGTTACAACCCTAATGGGAGTATATATGGGATTAACGGTATATATAATGGGGTTAAATGTATATGTAATGGGGGTCAACCTAATAGTGGGCCCATGTAGGCAATGAGTGAGAATATGTATATATAAAGGTCAAAATAGTCATTGTTGGATACGAAGACTTATAATTAAGATATATAGGTGTACTTGGGTTATTTGGGAGTTGTTCTCCTAATGTTTAAGGGGTTATTGTGTAAGTCATCAATATTATCACTTTGGGAGTTGTGCTCCACGCTCATATTTGGTGTGCATTGAGTGTATGTTGTTTATCATGATATTCTGAGTATTGGGTTCATCACAAAGTTGCAGGTCGAAAGAGCTGCATTACCATTGACAAGTGTAGTTTGACTTAAGCAAGGAAGAAATTTACATTGTTTCATGACACCTACAATCTGACGAGACAATGAATTGGTCATCCATAAATTGAGACAATTTTTCCTAAGCGGGGAGAAAATGATATGCAATTTAAGCTAACACTTGGGAATTTTTTGTGCTTACCATGCATTGTAATTTGTAAATATTAAGTATTTGTAGTGACATGTTTGTCCTTTAGTGATATTTTTGTCCTTTCTGTCATGTTTATCATTTAGTAAAGTGTTTGTACTTTAGTTTGTCCAGCTAGAATTGTACCTCCATTTAGGAATTAAAAGTGTCCTCTTGGATAATGGGTGATTACATGACAATACCAAATGTAAGAAAGGGGCTTTTCTCTATTTAAGGTTTTTCCTTCTCATGTAACTAAGATGCAGGGTTTAATATGTATAAGTTGAACTCTCTCTAACTTATTTTGAATTCGTTGCTCTTGATCTAGTCTTGCTTCGAATTTTAAAATTGAAGGTCTATGTTTTCACATTGTGCTTTGCGTGACACATATCTTGAGCAAGTGCTATGTTCTACAATGAAGTCTGTCCACGTCTCGCTTTGCTCTCACCTCGAGCTCACATCAAATTGTCCATAAAAAAATTGTATTAAATGTCCAAGTGATCTATGTGGTATTTTATCTTATTAATTATGGTTCCAATACGAAGTATATAGGATAAGATAAGATAATTTTATTAATGTCCAAGAAATGACCACTAAAGTAGGCAAATAGGACTGTTGGGTACAATGATGTCAATACAAAATGTGAGTGCAAAGATGGCTCCTATAAAAAGCAAGATGTAGAAAGTAAAGTACTGAAGTCTAATTTAAGCTAATGCCTAAAAACCAAACTCTTAAGGCGAAAAGCCAATCTAGGAGAAAGTTGTACAATGGGGATGGATCTCAAATTTGGAGTACAAATAATGCAAGCATATCAATGTCCGCTAGAACTATCTCCCCTAACATCCAAGGTCGAGTGGAGAAAACTAGAGATAGATAAGATAAGATAAGATAATTTTATTAATGTCCGACTGATGACCAATGGGATTGATGAGTACAACGATGTCATTACAAAGAAGGAGTACCAAAAGGTCTCCCATAAAAGGCAAGATGCAGAAAGTAAAGTAGAGTAAGGTAGAGTAGAGGATGAGAACCAAACTAAGGCATGAACAACCCTCAACTCCAAGCCCAAAAACCCGCTCTGGTGTGGAGATGTATAAGAGGAGAAGATCCAAGAAGTCATGGAAGATTGTCTAGAGGTAGAGCTCGAAGAGGATCTGGACCATGCATTGTGTTGCTGCCTAGAAGAGGTCACCCACCATTGCGGCCTAAGTGATCTCGTATGGCTGCCTAGAAGACGTCACCCACCATTACAGCCTAAGTGATCTTGTCTGGCTGTTTGTATGGGATCTAGACCAACAATGCCATTGAAGTCTCCAGGAAGTCGGGATGATCGCCCAGGCCCACACTGATCTGGAGTCAGATGGGATGTTGTTATCAGTCTCTCTCTTATTAGTGTCGCTAGAAGATGGGAGCACCGTAAAAAAGGAAGTGATCATCCAGGTGGAGGTTGGTCTAGGAGGTGGCTAGAGAGTATTGGAATGGAACTTAAGAACCTCCTTCATGTATAAGGCTAGGCATCTCTGCTCAAGGTACATGTATAAGTTGAAGAGGGTCTATAGCTCCCTAAATAGATAATAGAACCACCCTCAGATCTTGTAGTGGATGGGACAATAGAAGATGAAGTTATCCTCTGTGTCAACCTCCCAAAAATGGCACAACTAGCAAATCCTATCTGATTGGTCAAGTTGGTGCTCCACCCCCACGTGAAGTTTATGTAAATCCACTCTAAACTAGCCCAAGGTAATATGAACAACATGCATCCAATGACGACATGTGTATGAAAGCTGAAAAACGTGTCTGTCCCACAACTCCATGAAGTGTTTAGTGTAGAAAGCCATCTTCAAACATAACCCACCCAACGGATTTGTCCAAGTGACCTATACAAATTGCCTATAAATATTGTCTCGAGTAATCCTGTTCAACTCCTACCTAGTAGGTAGGAGGTGGCCAGGTGCATCAAGAGAGCATCTTAATGGAGTAAGTCGATTCATTGAAATACCCACTGACTGCAAAAGATCCTAGAACCTTGCAAACCAACATCAACCATAGCCTAGAAAAATAGCCAAAGCAATGGACTGATACAAGTAGGCCAAGTGCAGATACAAGTCTCGTCCCTTTGTCGAGTCAACAAACCTCTAAACACGATTTAAAAATGAGACAAGGTTGAACATAGTCTTAAGTAAACTCCATAAGAATGATAGGCAGAGGAGCTATTTGTTTGCATCTGATAATGTGTCGAAGGAGAAGTGTTTGCACTCTCGGTTGAGGCCCAATCAAACTCCAGCAAACAAGTCCCCCAAACCTCTAAACCTTAAAGAACTGTGGGTAATGCAAGGATGTCCATGAGAGATATCTTGGATGATATGTCCTAAAAATGGTGTTGGAAACACTTTCTCGAGAAGGGTTAGCGACATGTAGCCCTTGTTGACCCTAAGATGAAGAGCATGCCTCAAACTAAAATGAGGCCCTAAGAATTGCACCTCTTGTTGAGATTTGGGTACCTTGGAAAGTGGTCCCCTTGAGTTATTGAGTGTCTAACTTAAAGGAGGAAATGTTTGACCCTCACCACTTTACTTTATGTTATAAAGTCAAAGTGATTTTATTCACTTAAGTCATAAAGTGACTTTAATAACATAAAGTAACTTAGGAACTTAAGATAAAGGGGAGATTTAATCTCAACCGTTCATCTTGGTGGCCTACATCTAATCTTGGCCATTGGTGTCCTAGGTTAGCCTAAGGATGAGGCTAAAGGAGAGGAAAGGAGGGAAAAGGGAATCATTGTTCACTTGAGAGATTTGAGTGAAGGCAAAGAGGAGAAGAGAAGAGTTTTTTGGAGAAGAGGGTGCACCTTTGAGAAGGAGGGGCACAAGGAAGCTTGAGAGCGCACTTTGTGAGAGGAGGGCACATGAGATTGACAGTGGGTGCACCATAGCCAAGGAGGGCGCACTTGTGAGAAGTGCACACTAAGCAAGGGAGGGACGCACTTGGTAAAGGGGCGCACAAGCTCAAGGAAGAGGGGACTTGGGTGCATTCATCAAGCAAGCAGGCAAGGAAAGAGAGCGCAAACTTCAAGAGGGGTGCAAATCCCAAGGAGGGCCCATATCCTAAGGCACCAATGAAGCTAAGCTTGAGAGGAGATAGCTTTTGTATCAGGTTCCTTTGTATATTTTCCTTGTTGCTATATTTGCTTGAGATCTCCATAATAAAATTTCTCTTCTACCGGTTTTCCCCGTGGGGGTTTTTCCAGGGTCATGTTGACCAAAAATACTTGTGTAAAAATCTTGTGGTTTGCTTATTTCTTTATCAACATTTAGGTGTAAAGATCTTAGAGGAGTATTTTGTCTTTTAATGCATGTTGAAAGGCTAACCGTGGACGGCAAAACTATCCTATTTAAACCCTTCACAAAGAGGCATTAAAAAAGCATAAAATCAAAAGCTTAAGGGCAGATTCAATGAGCAGAAAAATCAGAATTGGTGGCTGTCTTAAAACAGTCCTAAAACAGTCTTGAAATACCTTGAAAACTGTGTCCAACAAGAGGTCAAGGACAGACCTGTTGGGCAGCCTTAGGAACCTCAAAATTCTTCATCGTACCAGAGCCAAAGGGCACAAGAGTTCGCTGATTTAGTTTGCAAACAGTTGGAAGATTTTTGTCTCACCTAGACAGCAATTAGCATCAGTTTTGCTTGGTCAGTTTAGCATCAGATGGCAGCCATGTTGGTGGCAGGTTTGAGGGTGGACGATAGGCTAGCGGGGGCTGGAAATTGGTATCCGTGGAAGGCTAGGATAGTCTTGATCTTGGAGGAACTTGAGCTATGGGATATTGCGGAAAATCATGTGGTTCCTCCTACAGATGCAGTGCTCTTGGCTGAGTTCCGGAAGAGGAACATCAAAGCCAAGAGGACTATCCTTGATGCAATGAATGACCATATCATCCCTCATGTATCTGGTAAGGACTTCGCATTTCAGATGTGGTAGTCCTTGTGTGGTCTTTAGCAGAGTCCTAACCAGAACTGGAAGATGGTGCTCCAGGAGAAGTTAAGGGGCACCAAGATGACGAAGACCGATTCATTTACCTCGTTCCTCACGAGATTTTCTTAGATTGGTGATGAGTTGGCAGTGGTTGTCGAGATAGTGGATCCATCTGAGTTGGTGAGGACAGCCTTAAATGGCTTCTCCAAACCTTGGGAGAGCTTTGTATGAGGCATCGTGGCTAGAGAGCATATGCCCAGTTGGGAGAGGCTTTGGGATGACTTTGTACAGGAGAAGCTTAGAGTTGGATCGGGATCTACTAGTCAGCAGCATGGTGGGGATGATGAGGATGATCTTTCTCTTTTGAAAAAGGGGAAGAAGAAAACCAAGAAGGCTCCCAAGGGTGGGGCCAAGCAGCAGTAGAGAGGAGGTGAGCAACAGAAGGATATGAACAAAGTTAAATGCTTTGCTTGTAACAAGATGGGGCACTATGTTGGACAGTGTCCCAACAAGAAGAAGAAGAAGAAGAAGAAGCAAGGTGGTACAGCAACGACAGCAGAGGAGGATGAGTTTGTCTCTCAGTTTGAGAGGGAGTGTTCCTTGATTGTTTGTTGCTCGACAATTGAGTCACCATCCCACATATGGTACATAGACAATGGAGCATCCATTCATATGTCAGGTGTCTGAGAGCACTTCACTGATCTCAAAGATCCAGAGATCAAGTTGGAGATAGTGCTTGGAGACGACACCATAGTCAGGGCGGCTGGGCGTGGCACGGTTTCCTTTCAGAGGGAATTGAGGCCACCCTTGGTGTTCGGGGATGTATTGTATGTTCCTGGGCTGAAGAAGAATCTGATTTCAGTTTCCTCCATTCAGGATAGGGGATTTGAGGTGTCCTTCAAAAGGACAGAGGTCCTCATTCACCCTAAGGGGTCCAATATCACTTATGGCAGAGTGATTGGGACATGTGAGGGGAATCTGTACAAATTACTTTTTCAGCCATTGCATGCTTTGGCTAGTAGCAGCAGCAGCAGTCAGTTGAGTGAGCTATGGCATCGAAGGATGACTCATTTGCATCATGGAGCTCTGACGTCGTTGAGGGAGATTGTGACAAGTTTTCCACAGTTTGGCATTAAGCATCAGGAGGTGTGCAGAGGGTGTACTCTTGGGAAGTACACCAAGACTGTCTTTCCCAGCAGTGACAGTAGATCAATTGGGGTACTTGATTTGATACACTGATGTGTGTGGGCCCATGTCACAAGTTTCCTTGGGTGGTTGTGAGTACGATGTGACTTTCATTGATGACCACTCCAGGAAGACCTAAATCTATTTCTTGAAGACCAAGAGTGAGGTCTTCAAGAGGTTCCAAGAGTTTAAAGCTCATGTGGAGAATGAGACAGGAAGAAAGATCAAGGTCTTGCAGTAGGACGATGTAGGTGAGTATACCTCCACAAAGTTTGCAGACTTTTGCACCCAACAGGGTATCAGGAGGAAGTTGATTGTTCCTTACAACCTGCAGCAGAATGGAGTTGCAAAGAGGAAGAACAGGGCCATAGTTGGTGCAGCGAGATCAATGTTGCATTACATGCATTGTTATTTTACTTATGGTCAAAGGCTTGTAGTACTGCAATGTATCTGTGGAACAGGAGTCCCCATAGAGCTTTGGGGAGGAAGACTCCTGAGGAGGCCTTCACTGGTAGTAGGCCTGATGTTGAGCACCTTCACATATTTGAGTGTTTGACGTTCTCTCATGTCCCTTCTGAGAAGAGGACAAAGTTGGATCCCACTGCAGAGAAGGGGATCCTAGTTGGATATTTTGAGGTCTCTAAGGCCTATCTTATCTACATTCCAACACTGAGGAGAGTGGTTGTGAGGAGAGATGTAGGAGGATAGAGCATTCAGGAGATCTCTTGAGTTGAGAGACAGAGTTGAGGAGGTCCCGCAGATACAGAGTGATGCATCTCAGGGGACACAACCTCAAGTGTCGAGTACACCGAGTTCAGGGGTGACTGGTCCACCTAGTACAGCTACAGGTTCACAAATGCCTTGTATACAAACAAGAGGTGCACGTGCTTCAGGATCTCAGACTACCTTGCAGAGATCTATGGTTGAGACTCAGGGGCATGAGGAGACTACTCCACAGGAGGTTACTTCAGGGAAGAGGAAACCGATGGTTTAAGGAGACCCTGAAGGAAGCTAAGGAGTATGTTGGGGAGCCCCAGAGGCTGATGGGAGAGAGCAGAGCGCCAAAGAGGTTTGGTTCATACCTGGCTATAGTGACAAGCATCGCAGATTCTGAGCCCACTACTTTTGCGCATGCAGCAGACCAGCAGGTCTAGAGAGAGGCCATGCAGGAGGAGTATGACTCCATTATGCGCAATGACATGTGGGAGATGGTGGCGCCTAGACCTGAGGGGAAGTCAGTGGTGACTTCCAGGTGGTTGTACAAGATCAAGTATGTTGCAGATGGCAGCATAGAGAAACACAAGGCTCGTTTTGTGCCGAGAGGATTCTTTCAAATTGAGGGAATTGATTAAGATGAGACATTCGCACCAGTTGCGAGATATACTTCTATCCAGAGTATTATGGCCATTACAGCAAAGATGGGTTGGAAGATCCATCAGATAGATGTGAAGACTGCATTTTTGAATGGCTTCATATAGGAGGAGGAGGTATACATTGAGCTGCCACAGGGGTTCGAGGTGTTGAGGAGAGAGTCCCACGTGTGTCCCTTGAAAAAGGCACTATATGGACTGAAGCAAGCTCCTTAAGCTTGGTATTCAAGGATTGACTCCTACTTGCTTCAGATGGGTTTTGAGAAGAGTGAGGCAGATCCAAACCTCTACTACATCATTCAGAGAGAGGATACACTCATTCTCATACAATATGTTGATGATTTGTTCATCACAGGAGGGGAGCATCTCATAGCTAATTGCAAGCGGGGACTTGCATCAGAGTTTGAGATGAAGGACATTGGACTGATGCACTATTTCTTGGGTATGGAGGTATGGCAGGAGGATGGGCACGTCTTTTTGGGACAGGGGAAGCATGCAGCATATATTCTAAGCAGATTTCAGATGGAGGATTGCAGACCCATGTCTACACCTATGGTCACCAACTGGAAGAAGCTTAGTGCTTCCGATTCCAAGTTGGTGGATGCCATGAGATACCGTCAGTTGATTGGTTCCTTGATGTATCTGGTCAACATTAGACCAGATATCTGTTTAGTCGTGAACACTCTCGGCCAGTACATGGTGGAGCCTAGGAGTGTGCACTGGATTGGGGAAAAACATGTATTGAGGTACATTGCAGGATCAATGGAATATGGATTGGACTATGTCATAGGTGATGGAGTCGGGTTGATTGGCTACACAGACTCAGACTGGGAAGGATGTGCAGTTGACAGGAAGAGCACCTCAAGGTGTTGTTTTAGGTTGGGATCAGTAGTTGTTTCTTGGTTCAACCAAAAACAGAGGTCAGTGGCACTGAGTTCTGCTGAGGCAAAGTACATGGCAGCTAGTCAGGCCATTTGGCTTCGTAAGTTGTTGTTTGGCCTATTTGGTCGTGAGTTGAGGCCTACAGTCATTCACTATGATAATCAGAGTTGTATCAAACTCTTTGAGAATCCAGTGTTTCATGACAGGTCGAAACACATAGAGATCAGATACCACTTCATTTGAGATAGGGTTCAGAGAGGGGCAGTATAGCTTGAGTATATTCCGACTAATGAGCATATTGCAGACATTCTCACCAAGTCCTTGCCAAGGGGCAAGCATGTCTATTTCAGGGACAAGATGGGAGTGGTGAGTAACACCTTCCTCGATAAGAGGGAGTGTTGAGATTTGGGTACCTTGGAAAGTGGTCCCCTTGAGTTATTGAGTGTCTAACTCAAAGGGGGAAATGTTTGACCCTCACCACTTTACTTTATGTTATAAAGTCAAAGTGACTTTATTCACTTAAGTCACAAAGTGACTTTAATAACATAAAGCAACTTAGGAACTTAAGATAAAGGGGAGATTTAATCTCAACCCTTCATCTTGGTTGGCTTACATCTAATCTTGGCCATTGGTTTCCTAGGTTAACCTAAGGATGAGGCTAAAGGAGAGGAAAGGAGGGAAAAGGGAATCATTGTTCACTTGAGAGATTTGAGTGAAGGCAAAGAGGAGAAAAGAAGGGTGTTTTGGAGAAGAGAGCACACCTTTGAGAAGGAGGGGCGCAAGTAAGCTTGACGGCGCACTTTGGGAGAGGAGGGCGCATGAGATTGAGGGTGGGCACACCATAGCCAAGGAGGGTGCACTTGATTGTGGAGAGGGGCGCACTTGTGAGGAGTGCGCACTAAGCAAGGGAGGGGCACACTTGGTAAAGGGGCGCACAAGCTCAAGGAAGAGGGCACATCAAGGGGCTTGGGCGCATTCATCAAGCAAGCAAGTAGGCAGGCAAGGCAAGGAAAGGGCGCAAACTTCAAGAGGGGCACAAATCCCAAGGAGGGCGCATATCCCAAGGCACCAGTGAAGCTAAGCTTGAGAGGAGCTAACTTTTGTATCAGATTCTTTTGTATATTTTCCTTGTTGCTATATTTGCTTGAGATCTCCATAATAAAATTTCTCTTCTACTGGTTTTCCCAAAGGGGTTTTTCCAGGGTCATGTTGACCAAAAATACATGTGTAAAAATCTTGTGGTTTGCTTATTTCTTTATCAACATTTAGGTGTGTTGCCGCCTTTATACACATCTGGGTAATGTGGAAGAAATCTAATCCACTCGGTGTGTCCTTGGGGGCAAGTTAGAGTTAAGGTGTTGTCACCTAATCCTCAACTCCTCCGTCTAGGCCAACTCCTAGCGAAGACAAGGGGGGTAGTCCCTAAGAAAATAATCTAAGGCTTAAAATTAAATCTAAGCAACTAATATTCTAGAAGTTTATTGAATAAAGACAACATATGAAGTAAAACTATTCTAAAGCATATATCAATCAACAACCACA
Source organism: Picea mariana (assembly GCA_032191745.1). Lineage (NCBI taxonomy): Eukaryota > Viridiplantae > Streptophyta > Pinopsida > Pinales > Pinaceae > Picea > Picea mariana. The sequence goes on from JASDQU010244270.1 coordinate 55,156, forward strand.
AGATACATAAGAGATACTTGCATAAAAGGATACTTGAGATAACAGATGCCAGTAAAAGGAAATACTTCAAGATAAATAACTGAAAGTAAAGTACTTGAAGCAAATGGCTTTGTAAATGTAAAATGAGACCAGTGCCTTAAAGGTATCGATGGGCAGTTGTAGATCTCGTATTTTATTAGATTTATTGATTGTAGGTTAATGAGATAAATTTTTATTTGCAGAAAATAAAGTGTTTGAAAGCTAATCTAGATTTGACCTCTAGAGAGGTTATCCCTTTAGCTTAAAGATTTGTTGAGAACTTGCCAAAACCCATGTTGAAATTACTAAGACAACTAAGAG
>JASDQU010244270.1:55549-71016 GCA_032191745.1 Picea mariana
GGTGAATCAGTTGTTACTGTGCTTAAACAATCTTATGCCTATTAATATTATTAATCTTCTCCAAGTGATCATCAAGACTATGCAAGACATGAACAACAGAAATAACAAACATAAATCACACATATGATATACACAGAGACAGATATTCACGAGGAAACCCATAAAGGGAGAAAACCTCTTCTTCTTAGAATGATAGGCAGTCTTTAAATTCTGTACATCATCTTTCTTTGAGCACCAACTCAAAATGAGGCTACAACCTCTTCTTTAACAAGCTGCAACTTGCTGAGAGCACCAACTCTATGGTTTCTCTAGCACCCACTAGAAGGAAGCACCAACTCCCTAAGTGTTCCAGCACCAACTGGATGGAAGCACCAACTTCCATGCACACAGGCACCAACCTGTATAACATAGAACAATGGTTCTCCCTTGCACCACCCTACCACCCTGGTTTTTCTGGCTGCAACCAGATGGAAGCAACAACTCCCTGTGTTCAAGCACCCCCACTTGAAACTCTGAGGACAACAGTCCTCCCTAGCACCACCCTACTACCATGATTATAAATATTTGCTTGAATGATAGCTTAAAACAATACAGATATGTCAATGCTTACCATTTCTTCTATGTTCTTCAATTCTGCTCTGCTTCTGTCTGTTCATGCTTGGCTCCACTTGCTGTCTATTTCCATCTGCTCTTTCTCTATTCTTCACATGTTGTTAGGTTCTTGTAAATTCTGCTCTTTTTACCATTTCTGCTCGGTCCCGCTTATGTTCTTCATCTCTGAGTTTGTTCTCATTCTGTTCATACTATAATTTTCATTACATACGGTTCAACTCATTTTGCAGAGAAAACAGCCAACCTCACTTAGTCACTGCCTTTTTCTTTTATGCTTTATCTCCTAATTTGTTACCCTACGAATCTCAAATGCCCAAGAACAATGATTCAGCTTATCCGTTACACTACGAATCTCCAACGCCAAGAACAATGATTCAATAGTATAACTGAATCGTAACTGGTCAAGAAATCACAAAGTGAAACAGTAACCCTTCGATCAGATTGTCTATTTAATCTGCGTCGTTGGATTATACGCGCAGAGGCTTAAATCACGAAGTGAAACAACAACCCTTCGATCAAATTGTCGATTTAATCAGCACCGTTGGATTAAATCCGCAGAGGCGCTAAGTTCCTCTCCACGTGATCATTGGTTGTGACCATACGCCAACCAAAAAGGCGCTTCGCGACTTCGCACATCAGATATTCTGCTGCGAGTCACCTCGATTCTCCCAACTCCCGATCTTTGAGGTGGACCCTAGCAACGCTAGCTCCTTCCCCTCATTCTCCACTGACATGGCCTCGGTTGTGACTTGGGGCCAAGCACTTAGGGACTTCGCATTTCGCGAAGTCGGAAGTTAGATCACTTCCTTTCTTCAAGGTCCGAGCTCCCGAACTCCGCCGTGTCAAATCAACGATCCACAGTCCTATGTGATCTGACGGCCCAGATCTCTCCTTCACAATCGCGACTTCGCGTTTCAACTCTTGTCCGATCGACGGCCCACAACATTCCTCGATCAATTGTTGTGATCACCTTTGCGAACTCAGAATTTGCGCGTTTTCGCTTCTCCTATCTCTGATTTCCCAATTTGTGAATCAGTGCAATGTTGATCTCTCACCATGTGTCCTGCCCCAATGAGCGGCCAGGATTCCTTCTGAGCTTTGGAGTATTGAATGACTCCCCGGCTTATCCTCCTTGCAACTCCACTGAATCTAACGGCCCACAGCTAATAGTTCCTCTTCTCTCCAGGGATCTCTATCGTCCTTCGAGATTATTGATGGCTCCTTGCCAAATAACTCGGCATCAACCCTTCTGAGCTTAACTCCACGAGGTGACTTCGACCCTCGTCCTTCCTCTGAACTCTTCCAATCCTCTATCCCTCATGAGCTTGATTCCTTCTGCAAACTCACGGATTCTAAGGAATCCTACGCACGCTCCTTGCGGCCTTCATGATAACCTCTAGCTATCTGGAAACTCCAACACTGTGCCCGGTGCTTGTCCTCCTGAGCTTGTAGACAACAATTTCTCATGGTCTAGTCATTCCCGATGCTATCATCTCTGCTTCCTTGTTTGCCATCAATGCTACCAATATGCCATCGTCGTTGTTGTTCTTGCCATCAATGACAAGCACACTCTTCATGAAAACATGCCAACAACCCAATGGTTTCACCAACAAGCCCACTAGAGGTGTCGGAGGTCCAACATTGAGGGGAACAAGCCCGAGATATTCAGTGAAACTTCGCACACTCCCCCTAGGCAGTTCATAAAGCCAAGCAATAATTTTCTTTTGAGATTTTCCTATTAATACTACTCCACACTGACCAGCCCAGCGTGTATGAAACTTACTCCCAGAAGATCAAGACAAGCTCGCAACTGGAAGGGTCAGGAGCAACACTGGGAGTTGAGGGGAAATGTTTTCTAATTACTAGTCTTCACTGACCAACCTCTTGCGAGGAGCTAAGGAGACGGTTTATTTACCAACTTTGAAATTGCATAAAAAGGAAATTTGAACTAGCAATTAGTGTTCTACTTTTGCAAAAAGGAAACTAAACTAGATTGTTGTGCTTTGTGATGAGTTTTAAGGTTACTTTTAGCTTATCTTTACATGTGAAAAAAGAATTTAAGCCAACATGCAAAAAATGACACAATCACCAAAACATCGTTCCCCCCCTAGAGGGATGAAGAGTGGAAGCTTGTAGCCCCACTAATTTTATTAATGCAAATGACACAACTCTTTATTGGAGTGACTTGTGACCATTCATTAGGGGGGTCACAAGTCTTTACAATGTTTTACAAGTGTTTATTGAAGAAAGGGGTGCTCCCGGGGGTCCTGGATGCTCCAAATCCGCCCAAAATGGACAGAGTTTCCTCTTATATGTTCGCCAAACTGCATAAAACAGCAAACAAACAATGACAAAAGATGGTCATAAACACTTTGGAAGTGTCTTTGGTTATTAGTATGAAAACCCAAAAATTGCTAAGTAAGAACTAGTATATAATGAGCAAAATGAACTAAGAAGAGCAAACTAGAAAGCTTGTCTCCTTAGGGTCTTTGTTTGTTGTTTTAAAACAGCAATACAAAGGCACTTAAATTGCCAAATATGAAAGTGAAAGCCTTTAGAAAAGAACTACCTTTTAACCTCTAAAAATTTTGAAAGAAAAAGCATGCTAAAAGGAGACTTTTCCTATGCTAGATCTAAAGCCTTTAATGAAACTTGAAAGTACAAAATTAGATCTAGTTTATCTTATGCATGCAAACTTAGATATTCAGAATTTGTAATAAAACATAGATCTAAGCACTTGCATGCAACAAAGTAACCAAAAAAAAGTAGAGTTTCTTTTGAGAGAGAGAGAAGGAAGAAACTTGTAGCCTTGGAACCCTTGGGCAATGGAGTCTTTAGATGAATTAAGGAGGGACTAAGTTTTTAGATCCTTGAAATTGTGAAGAAACAACCGAGTTCAATCACCACTCCAAGCTATGAGAACCTGTAAGCTTTGAAATCTTGCAATAAAACTTGTTAACAAAAATTGGTGTCACCTACAAAAGAGACTTGAAGAGTATGTTAGTTAACCAAAACATGCATACAAATCAAAGCCTCTAAATATAAATGAACAATAGGATTAAATGCAAGCTAGATAAAATCCTATCCTATAGAGTGATAACACCCTACAAAAGGCGAAATTAACAAATCAAAAGAAGAAATCAGGCATGTATTACCTCATAGATTAAGCACAAATGACATCAAGCATTCACACACCTTCTTGACCTCCAAAGTCTCTTTATTCCAAATGAAAGTATTACAATAATATACAACCACAAGCAAGACTCCCCAACTCCAACTAGCTTACAATGGGAGGATGCTTTGATTTATAGCAAAGGGCAAGAGAACCAAGAGGGTGAGGGCGCACCAAGTGGATGGGGAGGGCGCACCAAGTGGATGGAGAGGGGAGCCAAGTGTGAGGGAGATGGCTGCCACCTCCCCATGCTCCTACAATGCGCCACTTGGAAAGAATGAGGGAGATAGAGGGCACCACCTCTCAAGAGGTAGGCTGCCCCTTCTTAGAATGCGCCACCTCTCAAGATGGGCGCACCCTCCATTTGACCACATGCCACAACTAAACATAGATGCCATCTCATTCACTCTTCAACCAATAGAATCTCTCCTTTGGTTGCCACATAGCCTTTTAGGCTTTATTTGACTTCAAACATGCCAAAACATGTCTCCGACATGTTTCCGAGAAAATAGCACTTGCTGATTTTTCCTAATTTTTTATGTCTTTTTTGGGTTTTGTGAGTAAAATTAACTTTTTAGTGATTAAAATCACTAATTTCACTCACCAAAGTGGATACTTAGGTAATGTGGGTGCTCTAGGTTCAAAAATGAGCACCCCCAAGGCATATGAAGCCTCCTAATACCATTTTTTTATTACAACTTCAATTTACAATTAAAATATTCAGTTTTACGAAAAACAAAATTATTAACTGAAAAAATTAAAAAATCATAAGGGGGACCTAAACACATTTCCATAAAACTTTAGGAGGATGTTTAGCATAAAAATATACATTAGACACTAGACTTAGAACCATGCTAAGGCCTAACCATGAGTATATACTCCAGCTTTGGAGAAATTGAGTGAAAAAACTCGAAAATTATAAATTGCTTAGACAGCTGAATATAATTAACAAGTAAAAAAAACACTCCAGAGTAACAACTCATGTCTAGGTCTTAGGTGGCTAAACCTTTTACAAAGTTCATGCAACATCTCTTATTACAATTCCCCGTAAGGTATGGAAATGTGGTAAAAGTTTAAAAAAAGGGGCCATATTGGCCTACTGGACTTTTGAACTCTGAACTTTGAACAAGTCATTGTTCAATCTTTGGAGGCTCATCTACAAGTCCATCCTCCTAGTGCAACTTGGTGGATAACAAGGTGTAAAGATCCTAGAGGAGTATTTTGTGTTTTAATGCATGTTGAAAGGCTAACAGTGGACAACAAAACTATCCTATTTAAACCCTTCACAAAAAGGCATTAAAAGAGCATAAAATCAAAAGCTTAAGGGCAGATTCAGTGGGCAGAAAAATCAGAACTGGTGGCTGTCCTAAGAGAGTCCAAAAACAGTCCTGAAATACCTTGAAAATTGTGCCTAACAAGAGGTCAAGGACATACATGTTGGGCAGCCTTGGGAACCTCAAAATTCTTCACCTCTAAATAAGTATAGGTGTTGGTGATTTCAATCTCCTCCCCTTTGAAAAAGAAATGATGATCTGAGAGGACCTTCTTCGACCCATTGAACATCATAACCTTGGTTTTACCCAGATTGACCATCAACTGTCGAAGGCCACAGAAAAGGGCCAAAAGCATCTAGCTATCTTTGCAAGCCCTCCAAGGATGAGGCCAAGAGGATCACATCATCAACCAAAAGCAAAAATGATATCAAAACCTCATGGAGAAGGCCATAGAAAAGGGCCAAATCATCTAGCTATCTTTGCAAGCCCTTCAAGGATGAGGCCAAGAGGATCACAACATCAACCAAAAGTAAAAATTATATCAAAACCTCGTGGAGAAGGCACCCATCATCGTCTTGGTTATGCTCATGTAGGAAGGACTCTGGCTCATCAATGTAGATCCCAAACAAGGTGGGGGATAGCAAGCACTCCTGTTTGACCCCAATGGCACTCCTAATAAAATTGTACGCCTCGTGAGCTATGGTGAGACGACCAAGGACTGACTCATATAGGCAAATGATGGCGGTTAGTAGGGCCTCGAAAATGTTGATCTCTCTGAGCCTCTAGAATAGGGCCTCTCGTGGGACAAAATCAAATGCTTTCTGAAAGTCTACAAAACAGTAGTAAACTTTTAAAGAGCAATGTCTCACCTCCTCGATGATGGTTTGAAGTGTAAGGATGTGATCAATGGTTTAATGTGCAGGTCAGAATCCTACTTGTCCTCTAGCTTAAAGGTGTCTCCACTCAAGCTCCTCAAAAATTTTCATATGGGAGGACAATAGCATACAACTTAGAGAATGTGTGTCCAATCATGATTATTCTATAATTGTTAAGATTTGTGTTTGAACCTGATTTGTGGATCAGGTGAATGGTGTGATGTAACCAAGACTGTGGGAAACCTATGCGGACAACATGGTTGAACAAAAATCAGGGAAGTGATCATCCAGAGCAAGCAAACCGTGCTTGAAGAGCTTGACCTGGAGCCCTCCTTATATGTCGCTTTGCTAGTATCATCACTTTAACTGCCTCACAAATGTCTCGATATGAGAATAAGCAGCAAGATGGGAGGGGGGAGGTAACCTAGATCAAGGGTTACCCAAGGACATCATAAAGAGTAGAGGTATAAGAGAACATGGATATCGGGTCTAGGTAGGGCGAGAGAGGGGAGTGGTGAGGGAAGATGGTGCACTAGATGTTTTTAGGAGAATGGATGAGGGAAGCGCTCAAGTCATGCTTCCTTTATGAGATGACGAGGTGCTTCTTGTGGTGAAGGAGGCAACATAGGAAGTCTTAAGATCAGGGTAGGAGGGATGAGCATGAGAAAAGGCGTATCGAAGTTGGATGTGGAGTGCCTTGCAATCCTCATCATACCACTGATTCATAAAGAAAGAGTTGATTTTTGGGGAAGGAGAGATGGACCGGGTGAAGTAAAGATATGACATAAGGGCTACTCCCTAAATGGTGGATGAGAGACAAGCATACTTGGCAGAGGCAGATTCGAGGGATGAAAACTACGACTCAAAGGGAAGCATATTTTGAAGGTCAAATGAGAAGGTCTCTGGGTCCCCCTCGTCAAAGAAGATAGTGGTCTGAGGTGGGCCCCTAAGAGTGGGGTCGGGTGAGGGGGGCGTTTAACCCAGAGGGAGAAAGAAGGAAGGGCTTGGTCACCTGAGGGGATGGGGATTACCAAGAAATGGAAAATGAAGGGAAGTAGGTCCTTGTTGGACTTGACATAATCTGGCATGACCCCAAGGGGAGCATATATGGGGTTAAATGTATATGATATGACCCCAAGGGGGGGCATATATGGGGTTAAATGTACATGTAATGGGTAAATGTATATGTAATAGTGGTCATCCTAATAAAGGAGCCACAACTGCAAAGTGTGAATAGGTATATAGAGAGAGCATGTAGTCATTATTGAGGAACATGTGATTTGGAGTTATGAATGTAGTGGGGTATTTGGAGGAGGTTCTCATATTCTTTAAGGAGTTATTGTGTAACTCATCTCTCTTATCTATCTTGGAGTTGTGCTCCCCACTCATATTTGGTGTACATGGTGTGTACTCTAGTTTCTTATGATATTTTAAGGTTTCGGTTCGTAACATAATCCACCAGACTAGCACACCCATCATGGGGGATGCATGTGAAGTAGTGGGAGTCCAAGAAGCAAGAAGAGGCCACTTAGGATCAATAACTCATGAGATTCTCCAAGCCTTAGAAGGTGCCTACCCTAAGTTGTAATAGACCCCAAAGCATCATTAGATGTCTAGTGAAGTCCCATTAAATCTAGATCAATCTAAATACAGAATGCGTCCTCGAAGCAATCATGAAAAGGAATTTGAAGAGATCTGGTGCGGGCATTAAAGTCACCCAAAAGGATGATGTCCCCAATTGTTGAATACTTAATGATGCTAGCATACATAATCGGGTAGGGGCCCCCCATCGAATCCATGTGCATAGCAAACTGAGATGACGCTAGGGGGAAGTAGCATACCGCAATGTACATGTCTCTAGGGAGAGGAACTAAGTTGCTAATCCAAATGCACGTGACCTAGCGAACTCATCCAGGGTGACCATAGAACCCCTACCCCAAAAGAGAGTCCCTAGTCAAACAAGCTACCCCACCTCAACCTCTCACACTACATGAACTCCTCATCCCCTGCCTGCAAATGGAAAACTAGTGGTAACCTTCTATGTCTAGGAGTGTTTGGACAACGCTCACATGGGTCTCAATGATAAAGATAAGATAAGATAATTTTGTTAATGTTCGACTAATGACCACAAAAGTAGGTGAAGGGGATTGTTGAGTACAATGATGTCTTTACAAAGCAAGAGTACCAAAAGGTCTCCTATAAAAGGAAAAATGCAGAATATCCGACAAACAAAGAGCGTCATAACTCATCCTTGGCGATGACCAAAATGCTCCATTGTTATTCCAACACCCCACTGAAATACTCGAGCCCTGATGCCTTGATGCCCCTCCCAATGGGCCCATCATTTAGAAAAAACAGGGCAAGACCACCCAATGATGGCCCTGAGATCTTTGATAATCGCCCATTTCCCTACCTATCGCACTGCTACAACCTACTCCCTGGAACATTTGAGCTGCACAACCTAGGATCTAGTGAGATCCTCATCTAGGAAGATCCTATTGAAAAGGGAGAACAACTTCCACTTGGCCCAAAGGGCCCAAAGCCGTTCACCCACGGACCTGAACCAGAGAATACATATTAATATTAGAAAAAGAGGCCCCCAATCAAACACAAATTGTCGTAAGTGCAACCTTGCTAGATACTTAATGTTATTGGTCGTTTGCAAGACAAGGGAATTAATGGCGGATCACACATCAATATAAGAGGGACCCCAATGGGGGGCACTAGAATACTTTGTAAATAGGTTGGATCACACCTGGCAAGCTGATATATTATCCTCATTTCTCCTGCTCCCATCATTGATTTCTCATCACTTACTGCCTATACTTGGAGGATGATGCAATGACCTGCTTTAGAAGCACAACACTCTCTAAAGTGGGATTTCTCGCATTCAGAGTGGATTTTTACCCATTTTTATCTTGAAGTGCAACAACTTGATGTGAAAGTGCAACAATCTAATTCAGGATGGTAATTTTGGTTTCTAAATATTTATTTTGACCTGTGTTTGATCTCGTATGAGCAACACTTGTACAAAATGTGGATTAATGTAAACTACAAATCAGAAACAGAACATTGGCTGGATTTCATCTCTTGAAGAACAGTGACATGAAGTAGGAGGGTAATAAACTACATCAATGTGGCCTTTTGAGCATTTAGATATGTCCTTTAGCCAATTTGTTCCTCATGTCAGTAACTAGAACTATAGATAACAGAAACAATGAACACGACTCCTTTCCCTTTGGTCAAGCACTCCATTACTTATCTAAATTCCTTCCAAAGTCTCTGACTCCCAAAGACTGCACAGATGTGTGATCAGTGATATATTTCACACCTAGAAAGTTTAAGGACATGATTCCACAGTGACATCGGGGGCTGAAAGTTAATTTTGCTATATCAATAGAATATGTAACAAGTCTATTGTCCATATGAAATTATGGCAAAGTAAACAATGCATATGTGTGATTGAATTTCTGATTTACATGTGGCTGTACTGGAATCGCATTCATGCCAATTTTATAATCATAAAGCCATAATACCCTAAGGTGATGTATTGAGATCAACAATTTTATTAGTGATAGCACATAGTGGTCCATGGTGGTGGCATCATACCTAGATGGTGAGAGTGGTACATACATGTGTACAGTTGATTATTTACACTATAACAGAATATTAATTGGTTCATATACGTACAGTTGCATTGCCATGTTGGCTACATGTCAAGGTTATAGAAATTTCTAGCTACGAAGAGAGAGGCTATGCTATTTGTACAAAGCATATTGTTTATTGGCAATGAGCTCTATGGCACTATGGTAAAATGTTGTGGCCCAAGCTATATTAATGAAAGACTTGAATCGCATACAAGGCATTACTATCGCAGTCAGCAACTGATAATCCATGAAACTGCAACTTTTGATGATGGTCTCAATGGGAGATTTGACTGGCAATATAGCATGTCCCTAAAGGTGGGATTACCATGTAACAAACAACACTGAACTTGATCATCTTATACCTTTAAAGCCTGAGTAGGCTTCCATCCATGATAATCCTAAACACTTTCTCTCCTTTATCACATGTTTTAGGTATGCAAGACTGATCTTTAACACTCATCTATGAGAAAGTTGCATCACAAAATTTGAGGATGCCGACATTTTACAGTCAAAGTGCCCAAAAATATGACATTTCTGACCACATTTTCCAACAAGGGCTTCTTGATAAGTGTCGGAAAATGTAAATGTATATGTGATATTTGTCCAATCCTGGGAATCTGATTGATGTCAAAAGAATTGTTTTTCTAACCTTATGTAGAAAAAAATGGAAAAAGAAGAAAAATGCAATGTGAACAATATGTTGCTTTGGGCAATTTGTAACACAAATAACAGGTTGCCATATCAAACAAAATTCAACATCCTTTCTAAAGTCTAGCATGACAATTCATCAACTATAATTTAAAAATATAATGGGGTTGATTTTGATGTTTTTGAGCCCATTGAAAGGAACAAAGGGATTATTCAAACAATAGTTTAAAATCAGTAAAACCGTGTATTAAATGATTTGGTCACCATTACAATCTCCAGCACCTGTCTGATATTTTATTTTTAGACAAGTACCAGCACCAATGAATATATTTTGGTACCATTGTTGAGAATTAACACTTTTATTAATGGATTCAAAAAATTACAATTAAACATTGCATCCATCACTGGGAATATAGACCCAACTTTTGATTGGAGTAATCTGGCCTGGGATTTTCAGTAGTATTGTTCAACCAAACATTGAATACATCACCCCCTTGACCAAAAGCATGCATCCGTTAATCCCAAACAGAATGGGTTTCAACTTTCCATACAAGCTGCCTTGCATAAGCAGCATTAAACACCTATGAATAGGGAGAAAGCGATCAAAACTGATTATGCATCAGCTATCACTTGAATATATTGAAAATGAGGATGGTGCATGAGAACAAGAAGAAATGAAACCTTTAAGACACGCCTTGTCATGTTATGAAGGATTCTAAGGAGTTCAAAATATCATCTGTTCAAAAATATTGACTAGAGAAACCCTGGAAAATGGCTTTTACTGTTACATTTTCAAAATACATTGCTATCTCCAGTCATTCAACCTCTAGAGTTCATATGTAAAAGATGGTTTCTTGTTCTCCTTTGTAATAGTCAAACTAGGGCCCTCCCAATAAAATTGAACTTAAATTTATTAGTGCTTAACCTGTTTATTGTCCACTCTGACTTGCAATTTGTTAAAAAAATCTATTAAGGAGAAGAAGGCAGTAGAGATGATGTTTAAACCAATGTTCCACCGAGTTCCTGGAATGTGGGGATGTGGGAACACCAATCCAGGACATGTGGAGACACCCACCAAATTTCAGGGAAAGTTTCAGGGGATGTTGAGGTCCCCAACATAGGGGATGCCGGGGTCCCCAGCATAGGGAACCCCATCCCAAATATTAAATAGATGAAAAATCAAAGTATCAAAACTACAAGAGAAGAAACAAGATTGGAATTTGGACAAAGGCAATTTTTTTACAGTTTACTTTGCAGAATGCTGGGACTCGAATGCACTTGGAATAAGGTAGAAAATTGTTGTTGTACACTCTTTTCTGCCTCTGAAAGCTGGCTGTCCACAAAAATTAGTCTTCAAACTCCTTGGTATAATGCCACTAGTAAGCTGATGGAAAAAAATGAAACAAATGAGGGTTTGGGTGACTTAAATAAGTGAGAACTGGGGCCCACCACCTTTGCTTCCACGTGGGAGAAAAAAAAAAGATGAATTTTTATTTTATTGCTTAGTTTTATGTTTTTATTGCCTGCGGGTCACTTTTGGAAGAGGGAGTGTCAAGGAGCACCCTGTTAGCATCCCCTGCTTACTGGGGATGGCAGGAAACATCCCCAAGCATGCTCCCGTGCTCAGGGAGCATGGGGAAACGCATCCCCAAGGGTTAGATACACATATTCTATATTCTATTTTAGATTGGTTTAGATATATTCTATTTTTGGGCTGAGTAGTCTTTGACATATTCTTCTCTTTCATTCAAAGAAAAAGTGTGCATAATTGGTGTATTCATCGTTTATTCTGTTAGTAGGTCTATCCTCAGCTAGAGAAGAAGGAAACCAATTTAATCTTTTAGTCAAAGCCAATCAATAGGGAAAATTTTTATTAGTTGATATTAGTGATCCATAAAGCACAAAAATCTAGCACTTCCCTTGGCCTGGAGACTAGTTAAAATCAGAAGTAACATGATATGCAGAGGAAAATTCAAACTTCAAGTTCAAACAGTCCGTGCCATGCATCTGTCTTGCAGAACCAAGGTGGACACTGCTCGGGAAAAATCCAAAGAGCCAATTATAAGTAAAACAGGTCAATTAATAAAGACCATACCAAACGACAATGCCAAACCCATCTATGCAGGAAACCAGCAATGAATTGGCATGACACTTAAAATTTAAATCTTTCTTGAGCGTACTACCACCAGACTTATTCCATCTTACTTCAAACCTACAAGGGAAGACCTTATATTACTTTTCCCTCTCCTAGTTGTGAAGAAATTGCACAATCCACGTGAAGTCCACATCAATGTTTTATTTTGGGTTGGCTACATCTTGTAGAACACCTATCTAGCACAAAACAATTTGGGCATCTGAAGCACTCTAAGCAGTAATGGGGATGTCAAAATACAGTAAAGACAAATCAATTTTTTATTTTATTTTTGGCCTATCTCTGTAAATTTGGCAGACAACCACAGTGAAGGTAGGTGAACCGATGGGAGAAAGAATAGGTAATTGTTCACATGCAGAAATTTCTAAAAGTTTGGCAGGTCGAGTTCCTCAGATGGCAGAGATAATAGATTGTTAACATCTTTTAGCAGCTAGAAAATTTTGACAATTGAATCCATAAAATGGATAATGACTAGATAGGCTTGCTCTGTGCCTTGTGAACCTATACATCTTGGAATATGAGAATGTGGGAAATATTGTACAGATCACAGAGTTTTAAACTCTTCCAGGAGTTCAAAATTAGAAATACAAGAAGGCACTAAATTATCTGCCAATATCCCAGGTCCTCGTATAAATTGTGCCTTTTTGGAAAGGTTCCCTGGTATAGAGATTTCTGACACTTTGTCGTATCAAAGAGCAGCATCTTCGGTTATGACTGAGCTCAGACATGCCATGCATAATACTTGGAGATGCCAATAACAATTTCTTACAATTTACACCCGTTCAAGTGTAACACAATCCTGTATATAATTCTATTATTCTCAGTTCAGTTTGAAAGATTCTAAATGATGAATCTAACTGAGCAGACTACTTTTGACTTTGATCGTCATGTTTAGTTATTGTTTTGGGTATAAGACTAAATCCAATCCAACGTAGGCCTGTTTCATTCTCGGCAGCTCAATCACCCGGTTCAAGTTCATCTTAAAATTTGGCAACGATGAAATTGGGAAAAAAAGTACCAAATTATAAAAAATATCATAAAATTTGCCATTAAGTTCCGCAAAAAGCAGAAAGCAACTTTTGTTATAACTTCACACAAATTAAAATGAAAAACAAATACAAATAATTTTTATAACTACAAATTTAATCCAAAAAATGTCAAGACTGAAAACATGTTAGGAACATCATATATTGATCAAAATCATGTTAAGAAAAGCATATGTCTGTATGTTTCTTTTATTATTTTAAAGTTCAACAAAAACAGATATTTCTAAATGAATAAACGAACCTATTGATTTTCTTACGAAATTTATAAAAAAGTTCACCTAGCTTATTCGATTCTCCGGTGCTTGAGACAGCGAATTGTAAATTTTTCCCCAAAAAAATTGCTGAATGCAGTAACTAAACTTGGCAGTAAATTAGGCACTACATTTAATGATGCTAACGCTCTGTAAATGGGGAACCACACTAAGTTCAGCTCCTTTGTTGATTGACGGCCTAGTTCCTTGACCGTGGATGGCCCTGGAGTTTACATGTTAACCTGCACAACAATTCCAAGGGCTTTAACCCTTGCCTGCTTACCGCTACTTGCTAAACAGTGGACCAAGTCAACTTAAATACTATGATAAACAAAAAGCCTAGTAAAGGTTAAAGGCATATTACCCTAACAGATTAAATGGCATCTCATATAACACAGATTTAAAAACCAAGCACAGAATTATATATTACAGACTATAAAGATTTTATGGAGTATTTCCCAGAATCTCATGAACAGTGACAGAAAACCCTAATCTATCGGTGCTTAAAAAATAAGCGAACGGGGACCGTGAAGAATGATGACGACCTAAACCTAAAATCTACTGAAATGCTATAGTCAAATTCCTCCAGTAAAAAGAATTCTCAACAGCTTAAACCCCAAACCTAAATCCAAGGGTATTAAAGATTACAAATACGAGACCTGATCTGATGGCGCCCTGTGGGAACCTTCAAATTCAGATTCGGCTGTCAATGGCCAATGGCCTCCGCTTATTTTATTAATTCGAGAGGGAAAAACAAAGACGAGATAACGAGAGCGAGAGAAAGAGCTGAGTACCTGGTCCGGCGAAGAAGTCCCTGAACTCGATCCCGAGACCTGCCGACAAATTTCGTTAATCTCACCTACCTAAAAAAAAAACTTCCCCTCTTCCTAGTGAAGAACATGTCTAAAAGCTGCGCTCATCTACTCCAAAAATAGCGGACTAGGCTGCGCTAAATTTAGGGTTAAACCCGCTTATTACGCGGAGTTTTTTTAGCGGATCTGCCCAAGTCCTCCAACTCCTCGTCCTTCCCCTCCTTCCCTTCTTCTGCCTTTACTGACTGAGTGATCAGAGACTCTGACGGCCCAACTGACGGAGACGTGTGTGACGCTGACGGAACCTGACGGCAACTCACGGACGGAGCAACCAGCCATGATCGGTGGTAGGTGACCGAGAAAAACGTGCCGGTTATTGTAATTCCCGGCGTGGGCCGCACCGAAAGCGGCGAAGGACGGCAGCTGGAGTTGTCGGACTCTGTCGGGAATTCTTCCGGCAACTCTCTGCCTGCCGCACATGATCATCACCACCGACCCGACCTCCCGAGACGGACACGTGTCGGGTTTCTAACACCCCGCCGCTCTCCACCTAGGAAATCCCAGGATTCAGCGGAAAGCCCGCCTCCGTGCTGACGTGGACGCCGCGCCGCCAACGTGGTCGATTGTTTGGACATTCCGAGGCTGTCAAGTACAATTTGAAAGCTCTGTCCACGCGGGATAATCTTATTGGCCAGCAGTAAGATAGAAAAAGATTCTTAACTCACACGTGGCCTTTTTTAAGTGGAAAGTGTGCTCTTGAGAAAAATATTTAACATAATATTTGGGCTTTGGAGAACTTGCCACCGTGATGATCTATGTTCAAAAATTTGGCCACTTTGCTCTTTAAATATTAATTCTATGTTAATGCAAATGCCATCTTCATAGTAATTTTAGTTCGTGTTAATATAGTATTGGTAAAGTAAGGGGTTGCAAGTGATTGCAACGATATGAAATGAAATGAAATGAAAGTATTTTTAA
>JASDQU010244271.1:8831-30092 GCA_032191745.1 Picea mariana
ATTGTTGCAGTATATTTCATTTCTTAAAAACATAAGTTTAATAATAGATACATTGTTGTGGAAAACAATAACTCATTATCATTCATTTCATGTTTAACGAACATACTGTTAAACAATTGTCAAATTGACATATCAAATCTTGATAAAAAAAAATTGAAAAATAGTCATTGGAAAGATAAAAAAATTATTTACAAGTTTTGTTTTTACTGTAAAGTGAAATTCTAAATAAAAAAAATACTTTTGTATGCCAGAAGTTGAAGAACTTGTGAAAATACATTTTTTTTTGTCATAAAACAAGCAAAAGTGTGACCCAGCTTCATGATTTTACCCTGATATGGATTGTATAGAGAACGAAATGAAATACACACGAGAATATAGCAAAGAGCATAGTAATATAGTGAAAACCCAACTTCTATTAATGAATAAAATAGTGGAATATTATAGAAAACAAATTGGCTAGAATGGTGGTAGCTTATCTCTTAAGAGAGAGAGAGAGAGAGATATGTTGGCTAGAATCATTCACAAAAAGCTAATAAAATAGGCCAAAAGGATGGCCTTTTAACATAAAGTGAGAACCCTAAAGGTCCAAAACCCTAACCCTAAGAGATGAAGTGTCAAAAAGGTGTTTTTGGGCCCGAGGTGGTTAGCTTGTACCTCAACTTCCTGGGGGTGAAAATTTCACATATCATATTTGTATGGCATGCACAGTATCCCATTAGAAAGCACTAAATAAGGACTACAATATTGTAACATGGCCTGGGTTTTTCAAATATTAACCTAAGCCTTGAAATTTCCCAAAAAACATCGTTTAGGGCCTCAAAATGGCCCTAGAAGTTTAGGGCCCATAAAATCCTAAAAAACATAATAAAACTACCAAGATGGAGAAGCATGTTAAGTCGGTGGAAGAGGTGGGTGGCCACCGATATCCACCTAAATCACCTGCAATGCGAAAAAAATCAAAACTATGACATATTGTTGCATTATATTCCTTTGAAATCGATAGTGGTGTTTATACATATTTGTGCACCGATGTGTTTAAGTAAATATTACACATTGGTACAATAAACTGTAATAAGAGAACTAGTGCTCCTAATGATAACAAAAGAATTGTTTCCTTCAACAATATTGTTACTTTCATCATTACTATTCACATTATTGTTACAAGAACTTACAGTCTACAAGATGATATACACACTAGTACTTTTACATATGTAATATGCATCAATGCTTTCATTATATAAAATATGCATCGGAGATTCATAATATATAATATGCACCAATATGTGATATATATTTTTAAAACCCCATTTTGTATCAATTTGTGGTGCACAAATGCAAGTTATTGATAGAAGTGCCCACATGCATTCAATATCTAAAATATGCATTGGGGCTTCAAAAATATGTCATACACATCAATGCTTAGTGTAGGTATTTTGAAGCATTAGTGTGTATCAGTTTGTAATGCATCGATGCATGCTAAATATAATTGATGCACTTATGCACCATATTGATGTAAATATATTGATAGAAAAACCACTACTAGAACCTCTAATCACACGAAATTTTTAGTTATAGCGAAAATATGCTAAAACCCTTGCTACTAATAGCAAAGGTTTTAGTGGAGGTTTTTTGATAATTTTGCACAATCTTGTAACACTAAAAACCTTTGAAAAAATTTCGCTAAAAGGTGTTTTCCTTGTAGTGCAAGGAGAGTAATTATATCACCAAAGCTATAAGGAATGAAAATTTAACCGTGTTTTCCTTACTTCAACCATTCTCTAGTTAGTTGGTATGTTGTTGTAATTAACCTAATCTGTCATACATATTATCCAATAACCAGTTGTAGGTCTTTATTTGGCATTAATCATGTAATTTAACTATAATACCTACCCCTTTTCCCCTAGCAAATCCAATCCTTGAATCTACCCTTCTTAGCTTCACAAGTCTTAGTTTGGTTGTGTGATGGCCTTCCCTTTAGGTTTATTTCCCATTCTCTTTTTCCTAGTATCATTGACCTCTTAGTTGAAATGTGCTCATCCCACCTCTTCCTTTCACGATTTTTGTCTCATTCATCGTTCAGTACATATTCACATGGTACATGACTTGGTTCAAGAAGCAGAAGAGATGTACATATACAAGATTAAGCTTAATCAAATACCTACGAGAAAATAAAAGAAAAGCGGTATGTCTTAACAATTGAAGTTGACAAAAAGTGAGTAATACATTACAATGAATCTATCATTTGAGTGAAACTTGAACTTTAGACTATATGAAAGATTTGATGTCAAGTAGTTATCTCAAATTCAACAAGAAGTCACAACTAAACATGCATATTCGTGAAATAACTTCAACATTATAAAATTGCACCAAATTGGAAACGAAATGATATTTAGGAACTCCACATCACATAAATTAGATAATATCGAGGTCACACATATATGTTCATATACATTTTTATAGATAGCCATTTTTGTTTTCTTTATAAGGTGCCATGAACTTCAGCTTCTCATTAACACTAGGTCAATATGTTTGTCTTATTTATAAGGAGTTATGAACTTTAACTTCACATTAATGCAATACAATAACCTATTTTAAAATAGGGCTAGTGAGATTTGAAATTTGCACCCCACGCTTGCCAAAACAAATCTTTTACTAACTAGCCATGGAGTAATATTTATATGTATATGTATGTACCTATGTTTGTTTTATTTATAAGAATATATGAACTTCAAATTCACAAATGAAGTTTGAAATTTGCACACTTCTAGAGTGCTAGAGAAAAACTTTTCCCCACTAGTCATGGAGTAATCATTATATGAAAATATATTACATGTGTGGGGGGAGTATAAAATTTCCTCATCACATTTTTAATAAGGGTCACAGAGTGCCAATCCATGTCATTAAGGTTAAATGGAGTTTGTGATGTGGTAGAAAACAAATGATAACATTGGAAAAAGTGAGAATAGGCAAGTAATTAGTCTAATTATTAGCAAAATAAAAATGTTGAGGTGGCTTGTGTTGAGTGAGCTATGCATTGTCTTAGTAAATAATGTTTGTGTTGAATCAAATTTTGGTTGAGTTTATTGGTTCAAAACCTAGAATTTTTTGAGGGGTGATTTTGTGATATAGTTTATAGTGACACTAATATTAGAGAAATCAAAGTCCAACACTATTAGAATATCCATACCAATTTTGCACTTACTTTGGTCAAATTCAATGTGAAGTTGACTTCTAACGATTAAAGGGAGGACTTCTCTTTATTTCTCCTTTTGTGATACACCTTCTGATCTCATCATAAGCTTGAATAATTGTGTCCTCATCTTGTTAATATTACATGTTTTGTCATGATCAAATGATTCTCAATGCTCTAGTTATAAATGCAAGCTTTTCTTGCTCCCTAGTGGGCATTCAAAAATTTTGTTTCCCTATGTTTGTGCTATGTCGGTCAATTCAATTAGATGAATTATGATACATTAAATAATATGGCCACTTGAGAAGAGAATATGGCCCCAATTAGATGAATTATGCTACATTAATTCAATTAGAATACGGCCCCTCTACCATAAAAATATGTCCCCACACAATGGTAAGCCCGCATAAAGAGATGGTGGCCTCTATCAATAAGAACTTGGTTGTTGTTGGATGGATTTGGCTCCCACAATGAGAACTTGGCCCATCTACCAGTGAACTTGATCTCCAACTGAAGAACTCGGCCCACATACCACTATTCGACCTCCCTACCAAGGAAATCGGCCTCCTCAAACAATGAAACCTCATATACAAATGAAAATGTCCTACACAAGGAAAGAACTCGGCCTCTATCCAACAATTCGGCCTCCACTAGATAAATCATCCTCCGAAAATATGAATCAACCTACACAAGAAGAATTAAATATTCTCCAAACCCCGGGCTATTGTAAAATGTGGATCCAACTCCTCAACAATGACTGCAAGTGGAAGATTTGAATGATCTCCCCTTCTAATGGCTAGGGTGGAATCTTTCACCATCAAAACATGATCAACTAGGGTGGAATATTTCACCACCGAAACCAATTCAAACCAAGTTTTACTCCAAACCCCCAAAGGCTCCAAGAGATCTCCAAATCAATATCAAAATAATAATCGGCATAATGAGAGAATGAGCTCTCATCTTCCGTTTATCTCCCTTTTCACCTTTTTGTTGACCCTTTTACCTTTTTAGCTTCAAGTGACTTTTTAATTTATCTTTAATAAAATCACTTTATTAATTTATTAACCCTTTTACTCCAAAAAGTTATTTATTTGACTTTAAAGCATTTATGGGCTCTTGAAGTCACTTTTCATCCTCTCGAACATTTAAATCTCTTCATTTCAGTTTGAATAAGCTATTACACCAAGGTAACCCTATTAGATAATTTATTAAAATGACAACCTTAGTGCAGTCCATTAAATTATGCTAAAAAATACTCCCAAATTACGGGAATGGTCGAAATGCAACGAAATTGAAATCTAATTGTGCAGGGATGATCTCAATGATGAAAGATGATAAGAGGACCTCTGAAAGCATCATATAACTCCTCCAAACTACCTGAGCTCACTGTTAGCCTCAAATTATCCCTCTGGTCAAGCTAACATAAACCCATAAGGTCATCTCCAACTGCAGAGCAAGGGAATCCAAAAATGGGGACATTACACAATTGTTTATTCGATTAATGATTGTTGTGCCAGTCTCCCTGTGTAAACATAAATAAATGACTTGCAGAAAATGAAATAAAAAGAAATGTAAATCACACAACTGATAAGTAAAACAATACCAACAAAAATAAAACTAACCAATGCACTCCTCCTTAGGGGCCCTCCTGGCTTGAGGAACGTTGTTAGAAAAGAACTTAGAAAGTTGAACTTATAGACTCAAAGCATGTAACTCATGAAATTGCATAGTAACCAAAACTTCTTTATATTAATTCAAAATAGCGATATGGGTTCAGAGCAGTTCGATATCAACATATTCATCCCTATGGAGGTTCTCATAACCAATATTTATACATTGCAAACAATATCATATAGATCGAAATCTCATGGATTCTTTAAATTATTTAACATATGAAATAACACACGTATGCATTCAATATTGAATCTAATAGCTCGTGGGTACATAGAATAATCTTTATCATCCACATAAATGGAGAAATTCATGACATGTTGCATGAATTTCTCTCAAGCGATCTCGTTAATATCTCGTGTTGATTTGGTGTGGATCTAGCTCGCATGTTTTTCCATTTGTTCATGCGTTCACTTCAATTTTGACTTATCTCGTGCGCTGACTCGGAGGACCCTCGGCCTAAGATGATAGGTGGATGAGCTCTAGGTATTGATTTTGCATCTTCTACAAGTGGGGATCTCAACTTGGAGTGTGCACAACCATATGGAACAATGATTCTACTACAAAAATAGTTTAGCGGCTACATAAATGTATTTAGGTTGCTATAGAATTAGATATTTTGTAGTGACTCATTAAAAGTAATAACTAGTTAAACCAAATTGCATAAGGAAGAATAGAAATGTGCTTAGAATGAACAATTTACCTTTAGTTTTCTTCAATAGACAAATTATGTAGCTGAGCAAGATAATCATGGCAAAAAAGGGTAAAATAGGGTGTAAGTTGGTTCATAAGTATAGATTTTGGAGGGAAATTTATGATAGAAAAGTGACAAAAAGAGTATGATTTGAGGACTCGACATCTCCCCCACATTGATCCGAAATGGATCTTGGAAAATGTTTGTAAATGTTGTAAATAAACATGTTTTGTTTTATTTCATTTTATTTGGTCGTGTAGCACAATGGGAAGGTTAAACAAATAGTTGTGACAGTTGGCCTTCCAAAAGAAACCCATTAAAAATAATGAGAGCGGCAATGAAGAGGACAAGGAAGGGAGATGCAAGAAGAAAGAGGGAAGGACAGTAGCAGAAATTGAAGCAAGAGGGTGGCCCACTTGAGGTTGAGTGGACAAGGATTTAATGTGCCTGTTCACTCTAAGCCATGGCATATGTAATTTGTTTCTTTAATGTGAGTAACAATACACAGACTCGGTGTATAGCTCACCCCTTTGTAATTTTCTCCCGAGAATAATAAAATAATCTCATTTAAATGTTGAATCTATATGTGAGTTAATTCATTATGTTCTTCGAGTATTGTTGTGATGATTTACCATGATCTATTCATACTTGGTCGAAGTAAATTTTGAGACAGTAGCACCCATTCACATAATCAATTTCTTGTTGGTCATTTAAAGTTTCTCGTTGGTCGTTTTCCTCTTTGCTTGGGTGATTCCTTGTTTGTCTAAGATTTTTTCTATGTTCCTGGGAGATTTCACTACTACGTGGGTGTTCCCCTTTTACCCATAGTCTGTGTGGACAACATATGGGCTACAGACAGTCTATACACACCAAGAACTAGTTGTTGGGAAAATTTATAGATCTCTGGGTGTTTTTTTCCATTACTGAGCATACAAATTCATCCTTGTATTTTTTTATTTGTTGTGGGGAACCAAAATCACCCCTGGATGTTTTCTTATTTGTTGGGGTCCACCAAATCACCCTAAAAACTTTTTTTCTTTGTGATTGAAGATCGAATCCACCCTCTAGATATTTTTTTAAACGAATGGTCAATTCATTCGACTGAGCTTTCATTTGGTCGACCCGATCATCAAAGCATATTAATGGACTTTCATTTGGTCAATCCAACCATCAGAACATTCGACTGGGCTTTCATTTGGTCAACCCGACCATTGGAGTAGTTGATCGTGCTTTCATTTGTTTGACCTGACCATTAGAGCATCCAACTAGGTTATCATTCAGTCAACCTAACCATCGAAGAATTTGACTAGTCAGTCATTGGGCCAACTCGACTTGTGGGTGGTCGACGGGTTTATTATTTTAGTCGACTTGATTGTTTACTGGCATATTGCAGGACTTAAAACCAGTCAAAGAATATCAAAACAAAAGAATAATATTATTCTGTAGAATCATTCATGTTGGTGAGATGGACAGGCAATAGGTCTACCATTTATGGATCAAATGGTATCAGAGTAGGTTCCAAAGGCTTGGAGAACACCTGCATGGTAAACACTCGCAGACAGTACCAAAACAATGGACAAGTATTGCTACCAGTCCTACAGAGAAGTAGACCACCATTAATGGTGGGGAATCATCATGAAGAAGATGACAGGGAAGACTCGGAGATCAGATTGGCTCGGTTGGAGAAAAGCATGCTACATTGACAGAGTTGGTGACACAGTTGCTAGTAATCAAAGGTAAGGAAGCACACTCACCAGATACTGAGTATGAAGAACACAAGGTTGGCTTGGAAGGTTCCAAAGTTGAGATGCTTGGAAACTCAGGTAATGACGACAACTTTTCTTCATCTTCCAGTGTTCCTTTCAAAGTTTAAGAAAAGCCTGAAATACCAATGTTTAATGGATGAACTAATGTTGAAGCCTTGGACAGTTGGTTGAAACAATTGGAGGTTTACTTTGGTATTTATCAAATCCAAGAAATACGACATATATTCTTTTCCCATTTGAAGATGACCATACATGCTCTACTATGGTGGGAGAGTTATGTGGATGCATTGAGGATAGGCAAGAATCCCATGATGATGAAATGGGAGAACTTCAAAGCATTACTCAAGTCATAATTCTATCCCATAGGCTACGAAGAGGAACAACTCATGAAGTGGAAGTACCTTTGGAAATAACAAGGACAAAGAGTGCAAAAGTACACTTCTTAGTTCAGGAGGCAGGCCATTGTTGAGTCTCCATTTTGACACCTCTATTACCTTATTATTTTCTATCTGGGTCAATTTTACCTCTGATGTGTGCATATGTTGTTTATTTCTTCCACAAACCTACCTTAAGACCTTATCCATATGCATAAAGAGGTAACCCATGTTAAAAACATGATTTGTTTGATTTCTTGATTAATTGGGATTAAATGGTTGATTTTTTATGCTCCTAATTACTTTGATTATTATTAAGAAGCTTCATGACCAGGAATCACCTCATCTGGTACTCATCTTCGGGATTCATCTGGCACTTTCGCTAGTCCGGTACTGTAACAACTAACTGTTTTATTCTGGTACTCCACCTAATATGGTACCAACATTACGGTGATCTGGCACCACCTTCATCTGATCCTATACCAACTTTGCACCTATTCCGGTACCACCCTTGCGCTGATCCGATACCTCGATCTGTTATTGAGCTAGTCTGGTACAAGCACCCTATAGGATTTCGATACCCGATTTGCACCTCAATTTTCATGCAGATAAAAATGAATCTCAAAATTATGAGATATGGGTTTTGTCCAGAGTGGCGTTTACATATACGACCATGTTTCATAATTCACCCATCTCACACGTGTGGACCTCCAGCTCAGGGAGAACGATTCAGCCAAAAATCATCAAATATTTCTAAACTTCGATATTGTGCCTTGATTTTGGTGCATATAGAAGAATATCTTACAAAACCACTAATTGGGTTTTTCCAAAAATCCACCAACTAAAAAACCCAGAAATCGTTTCTCAAACTTCACAATGGATAGAGAGATATCGAAGGATCTTTAACCCAAATTTGGAATATCTGGTGAAAAACCCAGATTTTGTGCATAAACAATTTAAACGAATTCTGAGTTGGGGGATTTGTTCTGATCCATCTCCATTGAATTTCCTTGTATAAATCTAAAGGGAGGAGTAATGAGAAGGAAAAATGATATACACTGTTATGCTGGGAAATGAAATGTTGAATTATGGATTCACTTGATCAATTGAAGGAATACGAATGTTAATTTGTGCAATTCATGGGTATGAGTAAAGTGTTTAGTCTATAATTTCTTTAGAGGTAGCTTGTTGGTTCTGCAAGGGAAACCAAGGTAAGCCTCCCTGTATATGTCTTTGTGTGACATAAGTTAATTGTGTGAGTGTGCAAATATAATAAGCTGTGTGTTGCAAATAATTATAAGTGAAAAAACTTTCTTAGGTACAATACAAATTTCTAAAGAGGTTTGATTTTGGATCAGTGTGAATGAACGATTATACATTAAGCATAGTGGATAATTTATTTCTATTCCTGCAGAATGATATTTAATTAATAAGAACTGGATAGATGTTTGGGATAGTTAAATAAGCAATTGTTATTTTTTTGAATTTATGATTGTGTTGTTCTCAGTAGGCACAGGAACAATAAGACTTCATCTCTTACCTTCATGCTCCATGTAATGAAATATTTCAATCATATTGATTGTCTCCTGTATTGAGGAAGGTTTGATTGGAATTGATTAAGCTATGATTGGTTTCTTTCCAAGAGTAATTAGAGTAAATTGTTAATTGTTATTCAATTGCTACAGGAAGCAAGGTCTCAGTTCATCTCTTCATTTCATGAGCCTACAATGAACATAATTGTTGTCTAAGCAAGAACCTTTTCAATTGAGTGTTTGTTTGAGAGTTTTATTATGAGATTTATTGTCTAAAAGTTTAAAGTTGTGTGAGCAATAGTGTTCAGATATCTCAAAAATAAAGTATTTTGTTATTGATTGTTTCTTGATTGAGATATACTCATCAAACATAGATAAACCACCTATTATCAACACATATAGTGTAACAACTCTATTGATTACACATCTCGATCGATAATTTATGTTTGGTAATATATTATGCATATAATTGCACCAACAGCCATCACGTTGGGTATCTCTTTGGAAGAGACAAGGGTGGTGATGAAGTACCTTGGAGGACTTTTGAGCCATATCCAAACACAATTGCAGCTTCATGGTGTGAAAAGCATAGATGAGGCAAGCAAGAAGGCTCTCTACATTGAATTGGACTCCAGAAAAAGATAGCGGCACGTGGGCCAAGAAGAAACTAGTAAGAAAAGAGACAAGAAGATAGCATCCATAGCCAAGAAAAGGAGGGATCCTAATAGCAATTGCAAACATCGCAATGTAGATGGACGCATGGAAGAGAAGTGCTAGAAACTTCATCTGAAATTCCATCCAAAGTGGCTAAAGTCCAAGGGGAAAGAAAAGGCAGCTACCGAGACAAAAGAAGAAGCAATAGAAAGCACCTTTGATCTAGATGAAGTTGTAGTTTGCACCACATTGCAACAACCAAAGGCAAGTGGAGATAAACATGCGTTATTTTGAATCAAAGTTCAAGTGAAGAATTGAAAGGTAAATGCCTTGTTCAATAATGGTTCTCAATGTAATCTAGTTTCGAAAACATTAGTTTATGAGCTTGGTCTAGAAACATATGATCTAGTGTAGCCAAGTTCACTAGTATGGTTGCAAGGGAAAATTGTTATGAGAATCACATGACAAATCAAGATTCCCATTAGTGTCAGCTATGTTGATGAGGTAGAATGTGAAGTTACACTATTGGACACATGTTGAGTGATGTTGTGAAGCCCCTACTTGTGGGATAGGGATTCTACCTTCTACAGGAGACAAAACAAGTATCGCTTGGTCAAGGGCGGCAAGGCATACCTCGACAAATCACATCAAGAGAGAGAGAGAGAGAGAGCACAACTCCTCTAGCAATGAAACAAGGGAAGACAAGCAAGAAACAAGACACCTTCATCAACAATGGAATGGTGGATATGCATAGGAAAATAGAAACCTTGTGCTTCTGTTTTATTAATGGTCCAGCATTTGGGGACCAAAATCCTTCAAATGGGGAGGTGTGATCTGAATTGGATCTTGGAAAATGTTTGTGAATGTTGTAAATAAATATGTTTTGTTTTATTTCATTTTATTTGGTCTTCTGACACAATTGGAAGGTGAAACAAACAACTGTGACAGCTGGCCTTCCAAAATCCGCCTATTGAAATTAATGAGAGAAACGGTGAAGAGGACAAGGAAGGGATATGCAAGAAGAAAGAGGGAAGGACAGTAGCAGAAATTGCAGAAATTGAAGCTTGAAGAGGGAAGCATGCTTGGGGTTGAGTGGACGAAGGAGTTGATGTGCATTTTCACTCTAAGTGAAGGTGTCTCTAATCCATGGCATCTGTAAAAAAAAAATTCACAGTGAGTAACAATCCACAGACTCGGTGTATATCTCACCCCTTTGTAATTTTCTCCCGGGCATAAAAAAATAATCCCATTTAAATGTTGAATCTATATGTGAGTTAATGTATTATGTTCTTCATGTATTTTTGTGATTATTTACCATGATCTATTCATACCTATCCACATAATCTATTCCTTGTTAGGCCTTTAAAGTTTCTCCTTAGTCGATTTCCTCTTTTCCTGGGCGAGTCCTTGTTTGTATAAGACGTTTTCTATGTGCCTACGTGAGTTCACTACTACATGGGTGTTTCCCTTTCACCCATAGATTGTATGGATTCCATACGGGTTGCACACAATCTGTACATGCCAAGAATTAGTCATTGGGCAAATTTATAGATCTCCGAGCATTTTTGTCCATTATTGAGCATATAAATTTGTCCTTGTATTTTTTTATTTGTTGTGGGGAACCAAAATCTCCCCTGGATGTTTTCTTATTTGTTGGGGGTCACTAAATCTCCTTGAAAACATTTTTTATTTATGATTGAAGATTAAATCCGCCCTTTAGTTATCTTTTTAACTGTTGGTCGATTGATTTGGTCGAGCTTTCATTTGGTCGACCCAACCATTAGAGAATTCAATCAGGCTTTCATTTGGTTGATCTGACCATCGGAGCATCCAATTGGGATTTCATTTGATCAACCTGACCATTTTAGTTTTCGATTAGGCTTTCATTTGGTCGAACCAACCATTAGAGCCTCTAGCTAGGTTATCATCCAGTCAACCTAACTATTGAATCATTCGATCGGTCAATCATTGGGTCGACTCGACTTATGGGTGATCGACGAGTTTATTATTTTGGTCGACTCAATTTTTTATTGGCATATTGCAGGACTTACAACCAGTAAAAGAATATCAAAACAAAAGAATAATATTATTTTTCAAAAGCATCCATGCTAGTGAGATGGACAAGCCGTAGGCCTACTATTTATGGATCATACATGAAATATGTTGCATGTCCTCATGCAACCAAAATTGTACTCTGCTTCCTCCAACAAAAATTCAAAATGTTTGACCCCTTTCCTCTTAAACACTTTCTGAAGCATCAATTAAGATATTTAACCCAGAAGATGAGGCTTCTATTTTTCTTTTTGCCTCATTCAATTTAGTCTTCGGTCGTTTTTTCCTTATTTTTCTTGCCTTCTTTGAATGTACCATTTATTGGCCTTCCTAACCAACAATTTCTTATGGTCCTCCAACTATTCCTTATCTTTTTTTAGCTGGGTGATGTTGGCATTTAATACATCATTTTTAGTCTTAATATGATTGTCAAGGAGTTCCAACTCCTTGAGTTCCTCTTTCAATCTCTTAATTTTTCCAACTCATTTTTCCTTCAAAGATGTGGATGTTGTATCTGTAATTGGCTCCTTATAAACCTCAATGGATATGTGTATCTCATAATCAGTCATAGGCTTATCAAATCCCTTGTTTGCTTCATCATAATCATAATTCGGTAACTTGTCTTTGTTTTCTGAGCTAGGAAGAGGATTGAGGATCAATTTGGACCTAGGATTTTTACTTGAATTCATACTTTGTAGACTACTCTATTGTTCCTTATCAAACTCCTCAATATCAACAAATTCTTTGTCCTAAACTTGGTTATTGTCATTATGTTTTGTAGCTAAGCCCTTTGTCATGATTCTAGTGGTTCGACACATAATATCCTCAATTTTCCTCTTTTTATTCTGTATAGTCTTTGGTCTTCCATTAGATTCTCAATATTTTGAATTTGTATACCCAATCTCTACTTCTTGATTCAATATGTTGGTGTTGAATTTATCAAGTTTCATTGTGATTTTTCCTCAGGGTCGTCCTCTAAGTTTTCTAGGTTCAAGGTTTGAAACCCTGGCCTCCTTTTCCATCCTTTGTTTTGCATTTTTCTTTTTCTTTGTTGCTTTAGGATTTGGCTCTTCATTCTTCTTTGGTTCTACCTTCTCATTTTCCTCTATCTCCGGCTCTGCATTTTCCAATTCAGGAATTTCAAGCTAAGTTTCCAAGCTTTTCAACTTGGAAACTTTCAACTCTACATCAAAAACCCTGCTTTTGGCACCCCTTCATTTCGATCCTTTGATATTTTGTTGTGTGGGTGACTCTACTAAATGATTTCTTACCAAGAATTTCCCCTAAATATCATTTTTCTCCTGCAATCTGACCTCAACTAATATCTTAACCAACCCAAAATGAAATAAATCCTCTCCAAACTCCTAGGGCTACTTTGGATGGATAATGCCATCTTATTTAAATTGTTCAGTAAATAAAATAGCATATCTAATTCATGCCCTTTGAAAAAATGCATAAGAAATCTAAGATGATAATAAAACACGATCCAATACTTGTTTGTGCAAGTCGCATATTTATGAAGTATAAATGAAATATCCCTATATTTCTTTTTAAATGTTGAAGTGGACATGTCTTTATTCCAATTGGCTCCATGCGTTGGGACCTTGAGGAATTCTTTCCAAAATTCCCCCTTTATCTTGTGGTTCTTAAACCATCTTTCGTCGCCTTGAGATATCCCTGTAGATCATGAAATAAAATTTCCAGATAACTATAATTGGAGGTCTCCAATTCAAGCCTTTGTGCCATCAAATGACTCAACAAAATATTTAGTCACTTGTGTATCCTACCCTTGAAATTTTTGTGTGAAAGGTAGCCATCCAACCCTTTGAAATCGTCTCATACATTTCGGGTAAGCATAAAATATTTCTATGTCAATCATTTTATGCCTTACCATCAGTCTCGTGTTAAAATTGTAGAGTTAGAGAAAATTCAACTTTGAAAAATACTCTTGTCACGGGAAGAAGGGAAATGGCAGAGAGGATATGTCAATTTGCAAATGAAGGAAAAAACCCGGGTGATTGTTTAGCTATGACGAAATCCATAATTCAAATCATGTAAACAATCATGTCACATTTCAAGGTATCATTATAGGTGATGGTGACGCTTATACATGATTGGATCGTCATTCTTTGGAATTATCGGTCCTATCAATAACTCTTAATAATGCATGTCAAATTATATTTTCAATATGCATATATATAATCATAGTTTAGAGTGTTTAATATATATGAGCGAGTGGATACTTAGGGTATGGTTTTTAGAGGTATAACTAAAGAAATGTCATAGGATTTAGGAAATATGGTAGGAGGGTAGGATAAACCATAGGGAAAACAGCATAAATGTATATTGAATTTATGATTTTTCCAATCTTTTAGACTATTCATAATCCCAAATGCAAAAATGGTTTAAAAAGTTATTACCTTATGATTTACTTGCAACTGGAAAAATTGATCATCTTTGAAGCTAGAGTTGGAGCATGTTTGAGTTTGAATATTGGTTTTGATGTTGAAGCTAACTCATTCTTTTGCTGCATAATTCTGGGAAAGTTTTGGAATTGTTGAAGCTTCTGGAGATGATCTGGAAAATGTTGTTGTTGATGAAGAGTGTTGATGTTGCTAAAGAATTTGAAGATGATGTTGATGAAGAATCTAATGTCAATATTGATATGAAGATGGAGAATCTAATGTTCATGTTGTTGAAGGATCTGATGAAATGTTGAAACTGAAGATGTTGCTTGCCAATAAAGTCTTCATAATTGAATTTCATGACAATTTGCATGAAATTCATAAATCGTGTTAAACTTGTGATGTAGGCTAGTTTAAAAATAAGTTAATGACAAACAATTGCTTGAAAAATAGGTACATGTAACTTTTGGTAGTTATTGAAATTTATTGTAATTGTAGAATAGTCTACAACTGTGGAAATTATCTTGTTACATAGAACCCTTTTATCAGCGAACTCTGAACCTTGAACTATAATATCTAATCTGAAGGAAATATAGCATGTTGCAGTATTAAAAATATGAAGTTCTTAAACAAGAATCAAAACTTAAACACTCTGGAAACTGCTACTGAATTTATTTCTGAGAAAAAACATAAAAAAATATGGAAAAAAAAAAACTCTACAGCTCTGGACTTTTTAAATATTGGAAAGGAAGAATCTATCTGACTAAATGCTACAAAAACTAACTTACTGCAGGCTGGAAAAAAAAATATTGTTTCCGAGAAATCAAGGGCTGGAAAAATGTTGAATAGGAGTTTTCTTAACAAATCATGTGATTATTTGAGGAACTTGAATTCTATCTTCCAATTCATTGGTTTTCAAATATAATTCTTGCACAATTGTGCTAGTAAACTAGTTTTCACAAACTAAACTTTTATTTTTTCTTTACCTTTTATTTAAATATTTTTTATATTTTTTTTCTCTTTTTATATATTTTTTTAGAACATAAAAAGAAAGATCATTTTGAGATAAAATCAGCTGAAGGATTTTCCTTACTCACTATCTCCATCTCTGGTTGTTGAAGCAAATTATGTACAAATCATTCTATATTTGAAGGCTTCTAATATAACCTTAGTCTATGCCCATTTACTAGAAAGGAAATTCCCTCCTCATCAATAGTTTTGATTTTAACCGATCAATTATCAAAAATTGTCTCTATCTCATATGGCCCTAACCAACAGGTACTGAGATTTCCTTTAAATTTTTTAAATCTAGAATCAAATAAGAGAGCCCAGTCACCTAGTTTGAATTTCTTCTTTCTGATGAATTTATCATGCTATTTCATTCTTTGTTCTTGGATGATAGTGGTATGTTGAATTACATCCTATAGAATATCGTCCAATTCCTTGAGTTGTGCTAATCTTTGCTACTATGCTTTTGATAGATCCATCTCTAGCTTGGTTTTTTATCCTAAAAGTCTTGATTTGGACCTCAATGGGTAGCAAAACTCGTTTACCATACACAAGTTCATATGGTGTATGCCCGGTTGTATTCCTCCATGTAGTCCAGTCTGCCCAAAGTGCCTCTAGAAGCTTATCTATCCAATCTCGGTGGTGTTGTTGAATAGTTGGTCAAGATGGCTTCAAGAACGTGTTTTGTAGATTCCACCTACCCATTGGCTTGTGGATGATAGGGGGGTAACTTCCAATGCTTGATATTGTATTGTTCTATGATATCCTAGACAAGTTTTGATGTGAACTGAGCGCCTTGATCTATTACAATTTTTCTTGGGACACCAAAATCAGTAAATATGTCCTCAATTAAAAATATACAACATCTTTTTTAGTAGAATGCAAAAGAGATTTAGCTTCTACCCATTTAGTGACATAACCAATACATACTAGAATATGCCTCATTTTTATAGATGTTGGAAAGATAGGTCCCACGAAGTCTAGAGACTATTTTTCAAATGGATCTATGAGTACCTGGGGTTGTAGAGGCATTTCATCAGGTTGCATTGGTTTTCCCATCCATTGACAACTGTCACATCTTCTGGCGTGTTTCTTGGCATCTCTAAAAAGAGTAGGCCAATAATACCCTAGATGAAGGACTTTGTATGTGGTTCTTTTATCAACAAAATGGCCTCTGCATGGCTCATCGTGGCATGCCTTCAATATGTCAAACACGTCATCCTCTCATACACACCTATGAATGATTAGATCAAGTCCAATACAGAAAATTTCTCTGCCAATCCATGAATAAGTGGCATTGGGTTTGATGATCCTCTCCCTCTCCTTTGTGGAAATATGTTGAGGTAACTTTCTTATAGCTAAATAGTTAGAAATATTTTCAAATCAAGGAGATTTAGTAGATACTGCAAAAATATGTTCATCGGGAAAATTATCATTAACGGGAACTAATTCACCTTCATTATGAATCCTATAAAGAAAGTCTGCAACTACATTCTATTTCCCAAATCTATCTAATATAGTGATATTAAATTCTTGTAACAGAATAATTCTCCTATTAATCTTGTCATTAGTAATTGGTTTGTTCATTAAGTATCTAATGGATGAATGATCGGTGTGGATGAAGATCTCATACCCTATAAAATAGTGCCTAAATTTATTGGTGGCATGCACTACTGTAAGGAACTCTTTTTTCATAACTGTATAATTCAATTCATGGGGTGTCATGTTTTTACTCACAAAATAAATGGCATAAGATACTTGATTTTCCTTTGGTCCTAGCACTGCTCCTAAAGTTGTTTCAGAGGCATCTGTAGATATATGAAATGGGCGAGACCAATTTGGCCCTCTTAAAATAGGAGCTACAGAGAGTTTCTCTTTCAATGTTTCCAAAGCAGTTTGGCAAGGAATAGTCCAGAAAAAATCATTATCTTTGGTAATAATTTTAAATAATGGAGATGTAATTTTCATGAAATTTTCAATAAATTGTCTAAAGTAACCAACATGTCCTAAGAAAATCCTAACATCTTTTTGAGTCTTCAGCATTGGAAGCTTGGAAATGACTCTTATCTTTGTTGGATCCACTATTATTTCTACAGATGACACACAGTGACCCAAAACAATTCCTTCATTTTGTAACATAAAGCATTTCTCATTACTTAATGCCAAATTAGTTTCTTGACATCTTATTAAAACTTTTTCTAAATTTTATAATGCTTCCTCGAAAGTATTTCTATAAACAGTGAAATCATCCATATATACTTCTACGCAATCATGGATCAGGTCAAAAAAGATACCTAGTACAACACATTGAAAAGTTGCAGGTGCTTACACAACCCAAATGGTATTACTATGTAGGCATACATCTCCCAAGGGAATGTGAAAGTTTTTTTATCATGATTCACTCGAGCTATCTGAATTTTGATATAACCACTAAACCCATTCATAAAGGAAAAGCATTTTTTACCTGCTAATGTATCTAAAACCTAATTTATAAATGGTAAGGGGGGGTGATCTTTCAAGGTTGTTTTATTCAATTCCCTGTAATCTACACAAATGCACCATTTGTCATTTTTCTTAGGAACGGTCACTAATGGAGATACCCATTGACTGTCAGAAATTGGATATACGAAATTAACATTAAGTAGTTTTTGCAGTTCATCTTTTACAATTTCCTTCAAGAGTGGGTTCATACATCTTTGGGGCTATTTGATAGGACTGGAATTATCATTTATATAAATATGATGAATACATGTATTAGGGTGGATTCCATGCATATCAGTGTATTCCCATGCAAATGCACTATAATGTTTTTGTATCTTTTTTATTAATTCTTCTTTTCAAAATTCTTCAAGTTAGAATTGATATTTAAGGTTTTTCCTTGATAAATTTCAACAGATATGTTACTTGATTCTGATATTGAATTAACAGAAGATGTTGAACCTAAAATTGTTGATAAAGTATCCATAGTATGATTTTCTTGAAAATATTTGTCCAAGATATGATTATGATCAAAAGTATGATGGCCCCATGATATTGAGTAAAATCATAATTATTGATAAAATTAATGATTTGATTTTCCTAGATATCGTTTTTCATATTCATAACTTGGCCAATAGTTAAAATAGGTTGTATTATTTCCTCATCATCATTTGTATCTTGAAAGCATTGTGTGAATTCTGATTCAGTTAAAGCTTTAGCAGGTGGATATAAATTGGATTTCTTAATTGAATCCCCATGTGCAATTGTCATGTTCCCTAGTCTACCATTGATAAAAGCATCAGTTGTAGCTAACCAAGGTCTCTCTAAGATTAATGGGTGGCCACCCAAGTTAGATTTAGGTTGTAAAACCATGAAATCTACAAGGTACTCCCAAGAATATAAGGAGACTATTGTATCCTCCAATACACCTTCTAGTTTTATTGTTGATCTATCAGCTAATTGTAAAATTGTGGGTGTATTATGGAGATTAGACAATTGTAATTCATCCATGGTCCCTTTTCTCATCACATTTAGTGTTGCTCCTAAACATATTAATGTGTTTTCGATTGCAACATTATTGATATGAATTTTTACAATGGGGATATCGGGATCAACATATTGTTGCATATAAATTTCCCTGACATAAGGTCTACCAAATTACCAAAAAATTGCATTGTTTATGGGTATTTATTTTTCCTTCATGTTTTCTTTATACACAATTCCCTTATTGTATTAGCATAAATTAGAATGTCTTTGATTGCTTGCAATAATGGAATTTTTATACAAACATTCTTTATCTCATCTAATAAATCGTATCCAGATTGTGTGATTTGATTTTATAACTCCAACCTTTCTGGGAAAGGTAGAGTACTAGATTGTTGTGCTTGATTTATTACAGATGAAGAATTTTGATTTATTGCATTAGGACTATCATTATTGTTCATTTGATTAGGAGTTTCCTCCTCTGTTGGTTCTTCAATAATAATAGGAGCATCTTGATGAAGTACTTTTCCTGATCTAAGATGAATGTCATTTAGACCAAGAGAAGTAATCATATAAGTGGGAAACTTTTGTAGCTCAGCATTGTAAGTGGGTTGAGATACTTTATTATTGAGGTTAGAAATAAGTTATGCAAGTATTTGGGAAGGTCTTGGAGGTTGATTTGATGGTAATTGAAGTTGTTGAGGTTGTAAAATTTATCGTTGTGATGGTTGATTGGAGTATGGTTGTTCGATCTGTGGGGGATAATGGTTTTGTGTAGGATATTGGGTGTATTGTTGTTGCATAGGATAAGGAGGAGCACACATGGTCCCATCAGTAGGTCCTTGCCAACCTTGTTGCCAAGGTTTGGTTTGGGCTTGTTGTGGTGTTCATGTTTGCCATGGCATGGGAATGGTCCAATTCTATTGGGGGTATTGTTGACAAAAATAAGAATTGAATTGTTGAGAGGGATCATGAGATATACTTGAAGTCCTTAGTTGCCAAGGTATTTTTGATACAATAAAACACAACTTCTATGTAGCTTCTTAATTTCCTTGGTAGGTTGCTTTGAGTGTTGGTTGTGGACCCTGATTATCTTCCTGATTTAGAGGTCTTTTACTTTCAGCCATGTTTATACCCCATGAAGTATTTACACCCCAAAAGTATGTACACTCTTCCACGCGGGGGAGTGCAGAGGGGGGGTACCCCCTCTGCGAGGTCTGGGGGGGCTATCCCCTCGGCTGGGGGGTCTGGGGGCAAGCGGGCCCCCAGCAGGGGTTCGGGGGCAGCGTCCCCCGATGGGGGTTCGAGGGTGAATCCCCCGAACCAAAAATTGCCTTGCAAAAGTATATTGTAATTTCATTGTAAATCTAGACCATTCATTATAAGGTCGCAGATCTAACAATAGAGATTATGTTAGGGTTTTTTTCCCCTAGAAGGCAACCCTCTTTTATGAGGGAAATGTATTGCAGCTATGTACGTTGGTGAGTATTGTATTCTGAGAGAGGAGACTGTGAGAGAAATAAGAGGAAGTTATAGCGGGTTTTGTTGTATGTTGTATCCCTTCATTTTGCTGGATAATAATAAAGAAAGGACCTGGCAATTTCTCTGGTGGACATATCCCACACTGGGTGAACCACGTAAATCTGTGTCTCTCTTGTATTGTGTATCTTCTGTGTTTTGTTTCCGCATTTTTTTTATTTTATTGCTCCACGGTCCTGTTTTTCTAACATTGAGTTCCAGTAGAAATGCGTAGTTTTATGTAGCATGATTATCTGCACATAAACCACAAAGTTCAATGTTATCTAAAGGAAATCCTTTTAAAGGATGTATTTTTCTACATTTTGGACAATAAATAGTTAATGTTGCATTCTCTACCTCTTTATTTTGATTAATTTTCAATGTGTTTAATTGAGAAACAAGAGTAGTGAGAATATCAGTTTTAAAATTGTCCAATAAATTATTGATCTCTACTCTACTTACCCCATTGGTGGTTGATTTGTTGACTCTGGAGATAGCATCCCTAGGCCCCTTACCATATTTGGACTTCCCTCGAGAGATATGCTTGCATAAGTCATAGATTTATGGATAGGTTATGTGAGAAATATCTTTTTTACCCATTAAATTTAACACATCAATCCATTCATCTCTGATCCCACGAATTAAAATGACTTTAAGAGTATCCAAATTTAAATGATTATGCCTTACTCTTTTAATATTATAATTAAATCTTTCTAAGTAATCCTTAAGGCTCTCCTCTTATTTTTGTGTCATTTTAAACATTTCCCCTCTCATTCCTCGATTTGTACAATAATCATGATATTTTTGTTAAGAACCAAACATCAATATAGCATAGAAAAACCTCAAGAAAAGTACTCAACGCCTTGGAAAAGAGATAATATCAGATAATAAGCCTCTTCGAGGGGGCAACCTCTTTTTACCCCACTTAAATGTTC
>JASDQU010244271.1:40413-55611 GCA_032191745.1 Picea mariana
GATTGGTAATGTATTTTGGCCATCAGATGCTCTTCTGACCTCACACATTAGGGGGCATCTATTATAACACTAAATTGCACCACACATGCTTACCTAGCATCAGGCCAACTCATATCCCTTCTTTTCCAAAACTCTATTGAACAACTCTTTGAAAATCCTCTTGTTTCAAGGCCCACACGCCCTAACCCATTACTGCACATGTGTACATGTTGGCTGACTCACAACAGCCCGCATGTACCTAACAAAGCATGAAAAAAGGAAAGTTGCTGACAGAACAAAAAGCTATGGGTCAGTTAACTGAAACTCCCGGCCATGCATGGCCGAGGGTTCATCCAAAACCCTAGCTCCTTCTAGCCTATAAAAGAAGTGGTAGGGGTACCATTTGGAGGGAGGAAAAAATATAGCGAAGAAACTCTTCCCATTTACATAATCCATTGTCCCAACCCTTTAGCCTTTCCTCATGCCAAAGGAGATTTAACACAAAGCAGTTGAAGGATAGAAGAAGAGGAGACCAGGATCAGGTTCAAGGAGCGGTGGCCGGTCTCAGCTTTTGTAAGTTGATTCAATTTATGTAATAAAAAGAATGATTTTCCCATCCCAATTCATGAATTGTCTATATTTTGATTGATTTATGTTTGATTTCTAACCCTTGAGTATAGAAGTATCATGCATGCATAGTTGTTGTTTGTCTTAAGTGCAGGTCATATTTGGAAGGAGTAGCGCAAACAAGTAATTGAGCACAACGGAGGATCTACATCGAACGCCAGTAATAAGGTAGGTGGTCCTTTTCCATGCATTTACTGAGAAAGAGGGGTTTAAATCTTGGGATGTAGGTAAAAAAGTAGTTTCTATTCGGTCAAATATACATGCAACGTCTTACCCTAACTTGCTAGTCTATAGGGTGTTTTTCCCAACAACAACAGGTGGTGCATTTTCGGCAAGGAGTCAATTCTCGTTGACCATTTTGGGGCTTCGTGGGGTGAAGTTCTGAATTCTTTGCATTAGGATTCATGATATCACGAAGTCCGAAGTCCCGACGGAGTGAAAGGTCGTTGAAAATTCAACCTTGTGAGCGCATCGGAATCTCGGTAAATCGGGTTTTGGGAATCACATGAACAAATTGTTTGACATCGCAATCGTCGAAATCGTGATAAGGAGAAATCCGAAAGAGAAAGAGGAAAGGGTCAACATCGACTGTTTTCGGTTTTCGGGGATTGAGAAACAAGTCATTTGACCACCGGATTCGCGAAAGTGAGAAGCCCAATCTCCCGAAGTACAAGGGGGAATCCTCAAGGTTAATTGTGGATGAATATTTCCCGAAAGGGAAATAGAAGATCCATTGTCGAAATCTCTTCGGGCCAGAGAAAGGGAAAAGATCCTGTGTACATAACCTTCCGACCCATGGGTTGAGGAAGGGTTGCATCATATGGACACTCATCTGTCTTACCAAGATAGATATTCATTGCAAAATAAGAAATGTGCAAGTCTCTACAATTACTCTTAATTTGAGATCAAGATTCTCCAATGTGAATTGATTACCATGAAGAAATGGCTTTGTGCAAATCTGGTCTCATGTCTCTAAAGAATTCTCAAACATAGTGTCTAAATCTAGAGAAAATCTCTCTATGAGAAACAATGAGAAATAAAAATCACGAGAGATGACATAAAATAACATGACATCAATCTCAAAAGGCCTTACATTCTAATTAAACCATTCTTGTTGAATGTAGTTCACATTTCATGACTTTCAAGTAAACAATCGTGATCTCTTCCAAAATACTTAGCTCGCTAACTTATATTCTCATTTTATTGAGTGTAGGTACTTTCCAAATCTATCTTCATTGAATGAGTATCAAGATATACTAGGAGAGGTTGAAACTAAGACATATTTTATTATTCCAGATATAAAATAGTATGCAAAACAGAAATTAGTAGCTAGAAATGGCAGAGAAACAATGATATAACCAGAACAATGCCACAATAATACCAGAATAACACCAAAAATAACACTTCGATTATTGAGAGCAATGTTCACTTGCCTCTTCGAGGGGGAAACCTCCAGCAGAGAAAAACTCTATTACAATAATATCCAAAACAAAATTTCTCATACCCTTTATTCCTATTTATACTAAATCTATCTATCCAAAAGAACAATCTAGAGGAAGATCCTTCTAGAAGCGAAAGCTTCTATTAGGTCTTCTTACATTTGACTTATTCCTCCTTATTGCTAGGCCTTATTAATATTGACCTTTATTACATGGAAATATATTATTCCACCCACTTGCGGGGTTAGGTAGGTTAGGTCCCTAACATGCC
Organism: Picea mariana; assembly: GCA_032191745.1. Classification (NCBI taxonomy): domain Eukaryota; kingdom Viridiplantae; phylum Streptophyta; class Pinopsida; order Pinales; family Pinaceae; genus Picea; species Picea mariana. Next base: position 42,730 of record JASDQU010244271.1, read on the forward strand.
CTCCCCCTTAAAATCATCCTTGTCCTCAAGGCTTGAGATGAGGAAATTGTTGTAGAATGTCAGTGGGGTCCCATGTGGCATCTGCTAGAGTTGTGTCTTTCCAATGGACCAACACTTCCTTGATGGTACGTTGACAAATAGGATGCTCTCATTGGTCCAAAATGGCTTGTGGCTACAACCAGATGGATCCTTCTTCATCCAACTCAGGAAGGTTGGTTTGACTTACACTACACAGTTAATCTCGAAAATGATATCTAAAAGGTTGGTTTGATTTTGGCACTTAGTTCCAATCACCTTTTTTAAGCAGGAGACATGAAAAAAATGATGGAGATTAGAATGACTGGGAAAAGATAGCTAATAGGCCACCTATCTGCTTGAGAACTGTATAAGGACCATAAAATTTGGGCACTAGTTTTTGACAATGTTCGTCCTTGAGTGAAGTTTTCTTATAAGGTTGCAGTCGAAGAAATACTTAGCAAATTAACATTCTGAGTGAACTTGATTGGCATGTTGCTTCATGCGATTTTGAGCCATGACCAAATTCTCTTTGAGGGTATAGAGAATAGCCTCATGAACTGTAAGTGTTTGGTCAACCGCCTGGACCTTCGATACACCAGGCATGTAGGAGAGAAATGAAGGTGGATTTTGGCCATAGATTGCTTCAAAAGGAATCATGCGAGTAGTTGTATGGTAAGAAGTGTTGTACCACCATTCCACTAATGGTAACCATTCAGCCCATTGATTTTTCCTTTCAGAGGAAAAACACCTCAAATAAGTATCCAAACACTTGTTGACGACTTCAGTTTGACCATCGGTCTGGGGATGATAGGCGGTGTTGAGATGCAATTGGGTTCCTGGTAGTATGAATAGTTATTTCCAAAAATTGTTGGTGAAAGTGGGATCTCGATCAAAAACAATAGAATGAGGCATGCCATGAATCTTGAAGATATGATCCATCAAATGTTGAGTCATAGTGGATGTGGTAAATGGGTGTTGAAGAGCATAGAAATGAGCATACTTGGAAAGACGATACACTACCACCATGATGACTGAATTATTTCCTGATTTAGGTAATCCCATAATAAAATCCATAGAGATGTCCCTCCAAATAGAGGGTGGAATCAGAAGCGGTTGGAGTGTGACAAGAGGTTTGATGGTTTCATCTTTGTTGCATTGACAAACATGACATTTTTCTACAAAAGTGTGAACTTCCTTTTTCATACCATCCCCAAAAAAAGAATGTTTGACCCGATCATAGTTTTTGGTAAACCCTGAATGCCTAGTTGTGGGAGTAGCATGAAGCTCAGAAAGTGTCGTGGATTTAAGTTGTGACTATTTACTTAAATACAAATGGCCTTTGTAGTGAAGATCATCATTGTGCCAAGAGTGCCCTGGGGAGATTGGAGAGTTGGCTTGCAATTGTTGGATCAAATTCGATATTTTAGGATCATGTATCCATTCTTGGTGCACAGCTTGGATCCAATATGGTACAGTGAAGGAGAGGGAGAAAAGGCACCCTTCATCTTCATATTTCCGAGAAAGAACGTCAGCAACCACATTTTATTTTCCTTTCTTGTACATTATCTCATAATCATAACCAAAGAGCTTAGTTACCCTTTTTTGTTGCTCTAGGGAGGAAGGTCATTACTCCAGAAAATACTTGAGGCTTTGATGATCTATCTTAATTTGGAATCGTTGCCTCAAGATATAAGGGCACCAAATATATACTGCATGTAGAATAGCCAACATTGTATTTTCATAGATTGATTGGCCCAAATGGCGCTCTAAAAATTGTTTTTTGGTAAAGGCCAAGGGTCTTCCTTCTTGCATAAGAACTGCTCCAATTCCTCTGCTTGAGGCATCACATTCCAGGACAAAGTTTTTTGTGAAATCAGGAAGGGCCAAGACCGGAGTAGTACACATAGTTGCCTTCAAATCTTGAAAAGCATGATCCGCTTCAAGAGTCTAACTAAAATAATTATTTTTAAGGAGAGCAGTGAGAAGGGTCGTAATCTTCCCATAATTCTGAACAAACTTGTGATAATAACTTGTTAAACCCAAAAACCATGCAATCCTTTGATAGTCTTGGGGCAAGGCCAATCCTTTGTTGCTTCAATATTTTTAGGATCCACTCGGACACCAGCCTTTCCAACAATATGACCCAAGTACTCTACTTCTAAGGAGCCAAAGGAATATTTAGAGCGTTTGAGGAAAAGTTGGTGCTGAGAGAGTAGATGGAGAATTTTATCCACATTGGAAAGATGGGATTGCCAATTTTTTCTATATATGAGAAGATCATCAAATAAAACTAAGAAAAAATGACAGAGAAAAGGATGGAAGACATGATTCATGAGGATTTGGAAGGTGGAGGGGGCATTACATAGGCCAAAGGGCATGACCAAAAAATCATAGTGACCCTCATGAGTGTGAAATTCAATATTGGGTATGTCATCTTCTTGCATACGTATCTAGTGGTAGACAGAATGAAGATCAAGTTTAGTGAAGTATTGAGTACCACTCAGCTCATCCAAGAGATCATCAATGAAAGGAATGGGAAACTTGTCCTTGATGGTGAGTTTATTGAGGGCATGAAAGTTAGGGAACATGTGCCAAGTACATTATTTCTTAAGTACCATGACCACAGGGGGAGAATAAGATATGGTACTAGGGAAGATAACACCCGCTTGAAGCAATTCCTGCATTGTTTTCTCAATTTCATTATTTTGAGAAAAGGGGTGATGATAAGGGCGAACATTGTGAGGAATATTGCCAGGAACAAGGGGTATGAAAATATCATGAACACCACGAGAAGGAGGAATTCCATGAGAGGTGGAAAAAATATCTTGGTGTGTGGAAAGGATATCTTGGAGGTCAAGATGCACAGAGGGTGTCTCAACAGCTTGAATAGAATAGACTTGATCAATAATACCGGAGTGGCCTTTCTTGAGGACCTTTTCCATGCAATGGGAACTAATGATATTAGGAGAACCAGTTGTGAGACCTTGGAATTGATACCTTTGTCCCTCCTATTGGAATTTCATGGTTAATTCCTTAAAATACATAAGAATGGGACCCAAAGTGTGTAACCATTCATCACCTAGCACAACTTCACAACTGCCCATCTCAATGGAAAACATATGATATTTCAGGTGGTAATGTCCAATTTGAAGATGAACATTTCACAACGCCCGCCACATTTCATGGACCCACCATTGGCTATCATAATTTGAAAATTATTGGCAGAACGAATATAACAATTGGTTTCCTGGGCAATGCAATGATGAATAAAATTGTGGGTGTTACCATTGTCAACAAGGATAATGGCCTTCCCATTCTTAATATATCCAATGGGTTTGAGGGGTTGTGGGGTAGAGAATCCAATGAGGGCATGCAAGGAAATAAGTGGGTCAACTTCGGGTGGGTTAGCAGGCTCCTGGGTAGCATCGAGAAGGGAGGGCTTGTCAACAAGGGGAACTGTCACATCATCTTGAGGAACACCTTAAAAAATGGCCATAAAATGTTTTTGTTTCTTACACTTGTTCCCTAAAAAATATTTTTCATCACAATTATAGCAAATACCATTCAGTTGGAATTCATCCATTTCATCCCTGATTAGTTTCTGGACCTTGAGGGGAGTGACAAGGGGGTTAGTATTAGTGGGTTGAGGGTGAGGAATAAAAGAGGGTTTTTTTTGTTTTGGGAAAAAACAACTTGTTGGGCCTCTTTAGCACATGTAGTAGCTTCCAACCAAGTCTGAGGGTGGGCCATGAGAACGTGGGATCATATTTCATCCTTGAGGCCACTAATAAATCATTAATAGAAGAATGCATCTGACATGCCCTATGTTTGAAAGGCCAAATGCTCAAAAGAAGTGATAAAGTCCTCCACTGTGCCTGACTGTTTCAACTTGGTCAAATGACCGAGATAGTGGGTATTCGTATCAAAGTGGGCATATAGATGTGAAACAAACTGGGTCCAGGAAATATACCCCTAATGTAAATTTTTACGCCATTGCCACCATTTCTAGCATTCATGATCTAGATAGAGGACATCATAATTAATTTTGGTCAAATCATCAGTAATACCATGCAGAGAAAAATAATGCTCCATTTGAGTGACCCAACCCATCAGATCGGAGCCATCAAATTTATTTACCTCTACACAGGGAATACGGGGTTCACGATGAAAGGAGTTGGGTTGAAAATGCAGAGAATGAGAGGAATCAGTAGCATCGGGTTGGTCTGACAAGGAAGGATCCACAAGGCAGTTCAACAATTGATTGATAGCAGATAGGAGGGCGGTAAATTGGGTTGTGAATTTGGCTTCAATGGTGTCAAATTTGTACTCTACTTTTTCAATGTGGGAATTGGTAGAGCCAATCTCAAATGTCATATGCTCGATGGAGGCATGGGCTTTATTGATGGATGCTTGGAGTTCTTGGTTACGAGTGGTGGCCATTTGGAAAGAGGAAATGTTGGTAATTAAAAATGGGTGTGTGGGACCACAAAAAAGGACTTATAAGTGATAGGTGCCAGGATGATTAGTGTGATAAGGGAAATATAATGGAATAGGTGGAGAAATATGGAAACTGGGAAGGGGACAAGTCCACTAAAACAAAAAGGATTAAAAATGAAGGGTATGGCTATGATCAAGGAGAAAAGGGGAATCCAATGGAATATGTCCCAAATATGTGTGTCAGCGAGACCACTATACTCTTAATATTTTTTAACTCCTATGAAATTATACTTCTTCTTGAAGAATACTGCAGTGACGAAATGCCCAAATGATTAACAGGAAGAAAGGTGTAGTAATTTCACAACCTGAATGTAAAGGACACAGTTGCATGGAAATAGATCTTGTAAGTTTTATTTTTGTTTTTGTCCCAAGGGTTAGGGTATTAAAGGGTTCTATAGACAAGGGTTTTCACTATGTTATATCTCTCTGATATATGTTTGGGGTCCAACAGTAGTACTTAGCCCAATATCTCAAGGCACCAACTAAGGAGGCTAGAATGTGCCCTTAGTCGTACTACCCGACGACCCAAGTACTAGAGAGTATCTTCCCGAGTGTTATTATCGATGGAACTATAGCAGTCAGGCGGTTGATTAATTTATCTATGGAGGGCTTCAAGAGATCTAGGTCGATCCGTATACAGGTGTTTTCTGATGTGCTACCACTCGAAGGGGTACCAACAGGAGTTACAAGGGTGGCCAATAGATTTGTGCTTAAGTACCACTTGTATTTCCTGCATGTATGAATCCTCAACCATGGGTTTATGCATGTAATGAAAGATCTATGTATATTTAATACATCAGAATACGTTTCTACCCTGAAAAAAATTAACCCACAATTTTTTGTCGAGGAACGTGATCTCATACCACTTGTAGTATTCCAGATATAAAATAGTATGCATGTTGGCACAGGGGCAGACCCAGGGTTCATCTCCAAGAGTCCACCAACAAGCCCTAATTACTGTCCCTTTTGGTAACACCTGTGAGGAAGATGCAGTCTCACCTGAAGTAGCTATGGGGGGTTGCAGGACACAGATGTCTACAACCAAAGGGAATGAAAAGTGGATCCAATACAAGAACAACACCACATCTAGATATCAATTACTGTCTTAGATCTACTTCGCACAACTCTCTGTCAGATCTAACACAATAATTCAATAGAAGTATATCAAATGACAAAGAACACATCATCAATCACACATAACACAAGATATACATGGTTCACCCCCTCTCTAGGGCTACGTCCACATAAGTGTGCTTTATAATATATTAAGATAGAAGCATACAGTTCTTATCTGCGCTCCTAGCTAGCAGATCCTCTCTCTTTCTCTCTTCTATCTTCTCTCGGTCCTCCCTCCCTACGCACCCAGCTGCAGGGTTGATCTCTGCACCCAGTTGAATATCTTACAACACAGACTTCCCTCACTACTCAATGCTTCTCTCTCTCCCAACAATAATCACTCGTAGAAATGAAAAACTTGGAACGAACCCTCTTCCCTCATATAGGTTCTTATTTATACATTAAAATAGCTCACCAATAGCCTTAGGGTAAAACCTAAGTATGAAAATGCTAGATACCAAAACCCTAGGTGTCTAAAACCCTAGGTCAACTTGACCCATGTTTTCAGGACTTCACCAACCTGTCTTTCCTTCCTTCTCATGCGGTGCTCCAAAGCATCGAATGGTGGCTTTTTCTGCTTGTTGAGTTGTCCACGATTCATATTCCTTATTGATCTGTCATCCTCGTTCTCCTTGTCCAATGGATTTATTTATCTTACTTCACTCCATATTTTAGGCTCTTCTGCTCACTTCGACCCAGTATCAGTCACTGTGTCTTCCAAGCAGTTCGCATTTCATCATTTCTGACTTAATATTCTCTTACTTTCATATCCAAGGGCCAATAGGCCCCCAACGCTCACTTGTGACTTGTCCCAAGGAACTTCATATCTAATTCTTCTTATTTTCTTCGACTTCAGGCTATGCAGAGCATCATGTGCTTTCTTCTCTATCCCTCTCTTCCTTGTGTAGACTGTCGTTTCTATGTCTGGTACCCAGTTTCAACTGCACCTGGTACTTGGACCCTTTTTCGTATGTTGTTAGTGAGAGTTTAGGGGCAGCGGGTTCTCATAATACAATTTCAACCGTCTCCCATTCACCAAACCTTCCTTCCATTCTCCATTCAAAGTATTCAACTGCGCAGCTCCTCCTTCTGTAACATAGGCAACCTCATATGGCCCAAACCAATGCATTCTGAACTTTTCTGGATGCTTCATGAACTTATTGTCATATACCAAAACCAAATGGCCTTACTTAAATGCCTTCTTCTTGATGTGTCTGTCATGGTAGGCCTTTTCTCTGTCCTTCTATACCTGTTGATGAAATCCTACAATAAATTTGTCTTCTTCTAGTTCAACCAACTATGTGAGCCTCTTTTGAATAGAGCGAGTGTCATCCATATCTGTAAAGGTAGTGATTCTTAAGCTTGGGACCAAATATTCCATCGGGACAACTGCTTCGAGACCATAAACCAACTTAAAGGTATTTTGCATGGTCATCTTCTTGCAAGTGGTTCTATAGGCCCATAGTATTGTTGGTACTCTTAAATCCCAATCATCCCTATTCACACTGCAAATCTCCGTCAGTGTTGTCTCCAAAATCTTATTGAATACTTCAACTGTCTCATTCACTTGTGGATGGTAGGGTGTGCTCTTATGATGATGGACTGAAAATTCTTCAGTCAAGGCTTCAACAGTCTTATTGATTAAATGTGTGACTTGATCACTCATAAGGATCTTCGGGCATCCAAACCGGGTTATGATTTCATCAAATATGAAGCATGTAGTTGTAGTTTCACTACAGTTCTTAACTTCTCGTGCTTCGGTCCATATGGTCAAGTACTCTATTGTAGTGACTATGTACCTTGCTCCTGTGCACTTTCCTAGTGGCTTTATAGGTCCCATGAAATCAATGGCCCATTTCTCAAATGATTGTAGGGTCATCTGCAGTGCTAAAGGCATTTCATCTCTTCTGGACAGTTTTCCAACTCTTTGGCATACATCACAGGCTCTATGATATTCCTTAGCATCTCTGTGTAAGGTAGACCACCAAAGGCCAGCTCTAAGAACCTTCTATGTTGTTGATTTCCCTGTGTAGTGTCCTCCTTCAATGTCTTCATGAGCTTCTGCGAGGATCAATGGTCGCTCTGCCTCCATAACACACCTCCTCAATATTTCATCAGGTCCCATCTTGTATAGTTGTCTAGCTATAAGTGAGAAGTCTGCAGCATGCACCACCAGTTGTTTCTTCTGGGTGATTGAATATTCACTAGGTTCCATTCCTATTGACAGGAACTAGACTAACTATGCAAAGTGATCATCAATATTTCTAATGGCCAACAACTATGCATCTGACAGTGTATCCTCCAAACTAGTAGGCTCTTCTCTATGTTACAACCTTGACAAGTGGTCATGACCTTTGTTCATTCTCCCTGGCTTAACCATGATCTTGAAATCATATTCCTGAAATAGAAGAAGCCATCTGCATATTCTCCCCCCCAATACTAGCTTGTTGACTAGGTATTTCAGCACAGAGTGATCAGTAAACATTTTAAATTATCCTCCCAACAAGTAGTGGTGAAACTTCTGCAGTGCATACACCATGGCTAACCCTTCTATCTCAATGGTGGTGTAATTAATCTCAGTTGTTGATAGATTTATGCTAGCAAAGGATAACGTGTGGTCGATGTCTCTAGCTCTTGGTTGCGCTAACACATCTCCTAATGCAATAGAAGATGCATCGACATGCACGTGAAATTCCTTGCTCCAATCTGGGAAAACCAGGATAGGTGCAGTAACCATTTTTTGTTTCAATGTGTCAAAGCTTTGTTGGCATTCTTCAGTCCAATTAAACCGATAGTCTTTCTTCAAAATATTCTCCATGGGTGATGTGATCTATGCATATAATTTAATGAACTTCCTACAATATCCAGTGTGTCCCAGCGCAGTGCGCATTTGTTTGACTACAGTAAGAGGGGAATATCAACTATAATGGAAATCTTAGATGGGTCTACCAACAGTCCCTGCTTACACACAATATGACCTAACAACACTCCAAATGGTGAAAAGAAGATGCACTTATTCAAGTTCAAGGAAATATGACACTTCCTGCACTTATCCAACATCAGTCTTAAACATTCAATATGATTTTGTAATAAGCTAAAATATTCTAGTCATCAAAATATGCTTCCAGGAATTTATGTAAAAACTCCTTGAACGCTTCGATCACCACCCTGGAAAAGATGGTTGGGGCATTCTTCAATCTAAACAACATCACTTTATATTGGTAGGATCCCTATTCTGTTGCAAATGTGGTCTTATGGCGATCTTCCTTGGCAATCCGGATCTGATGGTATCCTGAAAATCCATCTATAAAATAATATACCTCATGTCCTCCTACATTATCTAACACTTCATCAGTGAATGGCGTAGGGAATGGGTCATGCAAATAGGCATCATTCAGCTTCCTAATATCTTAACAAATCCTAATCTCTCATGTCTTCTTGTCTTGTACCACCATAGGGCTAATCCACTCTAACTCTTCAATGGGTTCTATGATTCCCGCTTCCAACATTCTGTCGAGTTCAATTTTCCCTTTCTCCTTATATTTAGGGTTCAATCTGTAGGGTCTATTTTTGACCGGCTTTGCATATAGTTTCAAAGGGATCCTCATCTCTCCCATGGGCCCTTTAATGCCCTTCATATCAGTGAACTTGGTGGGAAACACGTCCTGATATTCATGAAGTAACTCTGTGATCTTGTCAATAGTGGAAGCATCGCAATAATCTCCAACATTTGCAAGCTTCGGTGTTTTCTCTATTCCAATATTGAATTTTTTTATTTTAATTAGTTTTCCAATGAAAGGTATCTCAATTCCTAGTCCTTCTATGTCTCTTTGGCCTTCTGTTTTGACGATGTTCACCTTCCTAGGATCATCGTCTTCGTCAGCATTGATATTATAAAAGCCTTGTAGTTTTTGGAGAGGCGCAGTCCATTCGTCCTTTTCTTGTTCTAAAGGGAGGCTATGTGCCTCCTCAAATACTTTCTATATTACAATCTGTAATGCTTGATCCACTGTAGGATATTGGCTTTCAAACAAAAGGGTAGTTACAAAGTTATGGGTCATACCTTCCCAATCTGCAGTGATGAGGTGCAGTTATGCTTGAAGATACCTCTTGGTAGGGGTTGTGTCTAGTTTGTTGATGAATTTGTGCACCTGCTTCTCTTGAGGAATGTTGTTCCAGGCTTCCTCGCAACTTCGCACATGGTCCTTCAGATAGCTTCGACCTGTGTACCTAACTTCGCAACCTTCTACTTGCTCTGAAAATCACGTTGTCATCAAAATGTGACATTGTACCTAGTATGTAATGTTGTTTTTGTGTGTCCCCCACCATCTTTCTAGGGTTTCTTTCAAGGCCTCATCCATTGCCAACAATATTTCTTGTATTGGTACAATTTCTTCAAAGTCCAACAAGAATGCTTCTAATTGATTTAGACCATCAAAGGTGGGAAAGTTACTTAATGTTGTGTCAATCCAGCGAACTTTTTTGGTTAATCTAGTACATCTCCTTGTACATACTTCATACATTTTGTTCTTCCAATTCTTCGGTGCTTCTTATGAATCTGATGAACATTTGTTGTCACTTCTCCAACTTAGGTTCCCATCCATCGTAGGATTAATGTAATCTTGTTGTCTGGCTGTTAATTTGTATATGTTTTCTAGTTTGTATGCACGGTCTTTTTCTCTGATGGGTTTTGTGTATCTCTGACCTTCATCAGGATCCAAAGGTGCAATGAACCTAAGTCCATCTCCTTCAAATGTCATTCTTATTTTCTTTAAATCAACCAGAGTAGAATTATTGAAAGCCTAATCAATTCCTAACAGCGCGGGGTAAGGACAACTATCATCACCTATCTCAATCACCTTGAATCCTGCAAACATCCTTACTCCATCGATGTCCACAGGTACATGTTACAATCTTCCAAAGGGGCTTATAGCTTGTTGATTATCCATCCTAATCCTGATAGGGGAATAGATCAACTTAAGTTTTCTCATCAGTGACCAGGTCTGCTTTGTCATGACATTGACCTCTAACCCTAAGTTGAGGACCACATAGTCTATATCATACTCAACAATTTGAGAAGTCGGGTGTAGTTCCTTATTTGTCCTTCTCTTTTTAGAAACTTTGTGTAAGGGATCTATCTTTCCTAGATTGTACTATCTGATTAAATTTTGTAGCTCTTGTACAACTCTTTCCTCCTGAATCAATTTAATACAAGTATATAAGAATTCCATGAGCTTGCTTACCTCTTTTCCTTCTCCTGGCAGATTAGACTGATCAAATGCCAGAGGCATTCAACATTCTCTTACTTCTGGTCGTGTCTTCAATGAAGAACCTTGGTCTCTCCTGAATTCTTTTCTTGCCTCCTCAAATATTTGTTTTTCTTTCTTTGAATCAAAAACTTGTGTCTTCCCTGCAGCTTTCCTGACCCCTGATTCTTCTATAGTCTTTCCTTGGGTCACTTTGTCTTCTCCTGTAACAGCGCCTCCTCTAGTGATAACATCAAATCTAGGGTCCTCTCCATGAGGTTTAGCGTATATCAGTTTCACTTGCAGGTTCTATTGAGGTCCTCATCTCTCCTTAAGTTTGGCTAGCAGCACAGGACAATCTTCGATAACATGTTCAAATGCACTGCAGTAGCTGCAAGTGGTACAAGGGTTATGCCAGTCTGTTGCTAAGTGTCTTGGTTGTGCGCAGTTGTGACAGATGATTTGTCCTTGACCTTGAACCATACCTCCTCCTCTTCCTCTTCCTCTGAATCCATCGCGAGGGTTGAAGTTCCCTCTTCCTAGGGAATTATACTATGTAGTGCTTCCTTCTTGTTGTACTTTGCCTTGAATTTTGTATGCATGGCACACTGCATGACTTCCCAGTCTTAGTATCATTCTTTATATTCCCATTGAGTTGGATTGACTCTTTGATTTCCCTACAGGAAACTCCACACACACACGAGTGTGTATCCATAGGTCCTTATGAGTTACGCATGTACAAAAAAGCACCAAGCTCCAACTCACTCCCTCGTGATCACTGATATGACCACAACCTTCACCCGAAAGGGTACTTCCGGTTTCACAACTTCATGATCCCATATGTAATTCCTCCTGTCTCGTCAATCCATGAAACCTCTAAAAGTTCTAGTGGGTCTTTGACTCCTCCCTTGACTTTTCCTGATGTGACCTCCAACTATGAACTAGGGCCCAAACACTTCGATACCTTGGGATTTCTCTTATTGGCGTTTTGCGATGCAGCAAATCCTTTCGATGACTTCTAAAACAATGACAAACCCCGGCCACAGATCAACGGCTCTGAGCTCCCCGTGATCTAACGATCCTGATTCTATCGAGACTTCGTGAATCAGGAGTTCACGACTCTCGATTCTAAGTCACAACCTCCTCCACTTCCTGAATTCTGAAACACAAAATTGAAGCACGATATCAATGGTTCCTGTTGATCCGAATCTAATGGACACTATTCCTCTTGAGATTATAACACCAAACAACTCTCGGCCTTATCTCCCTTGCTGGTTAACTAGATCCAATGGCCCACAGTAAATCAACACTTCCCCTAGAAGCATTTCCACCGTCCTTTCCATTTTCAACACTCCTTCGCCAAACACTCTGACGTCAATGCTTCTAAAATTTCCCTCTTACAGGTGACCTCGACCTTCATCTCCCTTTGAACACTTAAAAATTTATATCCCTTCTAAGCTTCGATTCTCTCAGAAATCCTGGACTCTAAGGAATCCCTACGCACACACCTTGCGGCATTTGCAAATAACCTCTGGCTATTTGACCCTTTGACTCTGTGCACTCCTTGCAACAACAATCCTTCAATCCTCCCCTGGATTGATAAATTATAAGAGTTTAACCCACATGTGCACACCTTGCATGGCTCTATGCTATCCCGCACTTCTGCTGGTATGAGAACCACATTATCTCTCCTGAGTTTCCTGAGATAAAACTCAGAACTCCATCAATGCACACCTTGCGGACATTCACTGCACTCCTTGCAGGAATTATCAAGAAGAGAAACAATTGAAACCCATTCTTCCATTCTCTCAAACTTCGTACCTTTAACATGAAATCATACACACAACATAGCATTGAAACAAATGCATAAACAAAGAATATAAGCAATTGTATACATGCCATTCGATAAATGTAAACAGTAAACATAATAACACCATAAAATTGAGTCAAAGCTTTCATATATTAACTCAAGTGTTCCTGTACATGGGTTCTCCTCTATGTTCTT
>JASDQU010244271.1:71049-81960 GCA_032191745.1 Picea mariana
CTTAGGGTGTATTCTCAACCATTGATCATAGTACAGTGGAAGGATAGTGTAAGTTTGAAAAGTTGAAATCTCGAAGTTTTGAAGGGAAAAGTTGCGACATCCGTCCATATCAATGTCTAATCAAGTCATGGTCATCGAATTGAACAATGAAAGGATGAGTGTAAGGATCAAATCTGACCATTGATTTTTTCGTGAAATAAATCGTCCGATCTGATCCGTTCATTTTTGGGGCACCGACAATATCGTAAGATCGACGGTCCTACCACATTGCAGGGCTAGAACATGCTCGGGTCTTACTTTTTCATGAGCAGGCCGCAATCAAAACCACGGTTTTGGAGAAAGGACGCGTGGAGGCTCATAGTGAATTGCGGGGCAAAAAGCAGGTTTCCCTCAAACTGCCTATGGACGCGCCCGCAATCGCATAGTCATGTGAAGTTCATATCCCAAGGTCATATTGTGAAATGGATATAGTGCTCACTAAACCAAGATCGAGAAGTGCCTTTTTAATAAGCCTTTGGTCACCGTCGATTGTCACGTGAAGAAAGGGGGTTAGAAGCCAAAGAAGCCAAAATGACTCTCTGTAACTGGCAGAATGGAGTGATTGTATCTGCCATAGAATTCGAAGAGATTTAGGGTGATCTCCAGAGGAGTTGAAGAGTCTCGAAGTAACTTCCAGTGGAATTAAGACTCATCATAGAGACAATTAACAGATGGAAAAGCATCGATGACTGTAACTGCCAGAGAAGCCAAAGAATCTCAGGATAACGGCCACTGATGAAGAACAGACTCAACATGATCTCCAGTGAGAAGGAAGAGTTAGGTGTATGATCTAGCAAAGGAATTGGCATGATAAATATACGTAGAATAGAGAAGAGGTGGTTGCTTCTACTAAGATTTATTCATGTGGGTAGAATCATGTTGTGTGTAGTAGTTGAAATGCACAGAAGAGGCATGGCGCATAGAATGGAAATAATACACAGAGAATAAAGCGCAAAATAAAGACATAGAACAAAGATTCATATCTGAGAGAGGAAGAGAAAGTTGAGGTGCACATGCAGAGACAGATTAGAAGATCAAAAGTCTCAAGAAGATGCGAGTAGGAATACATTGATGCAGGTAGAGCAAAGCAGTGTAGCAGAACAGTGATGAGACTGGTAAGCCATTGATAAATATTATATCACTGTGAAAAATTTATGAAAAGAAAAGATTTATATTTCAGGGTGGTAGGTACGTGCTAGGGAGGATTGTTGTCCTCATAATTTCAAGTGGGTGCTTGAACACAAGGAGTTGTAGCTTCCATTTGTTTACAACCAGAAAAACCAGGGTGGTAGGGTGGTGCAAGGGAGAACTAGTGTTCTCTATTATACAGGTTGGTGCATGTGTAAATGGAAGTTGGTGCTTCCATTCAATTGGTGTTGGAGCACTCAGGGAGTTGGTGCTTCCTTCTAGTGGGTTCTAGAGAAACCAGAGAGTTGGTGCTCTCAGCAAGTCGTTGCTTTTAAAACAGATATGGTAGCCTCAAAAGGATTTGGTGCTCATAAGAATGATAATGTACAGAAAATAAAGATTACTTATCATATCAAGAAGAAGATTTTTTTCCCTTTATGGGTTTCCCCAGGAAATATCTATCTCTATATATTTCATGGGTGTGATTGATGTTGAATATTCTATTGCTTACTTCCCTGCATTATTGTGATCGTCATTGAGTGTTATGTAAAGATTTTAAAATGTGAATAATTGTTTAAGCACAGTAACAACTGATTCACCCCCCCTCTCAGTTGTCCAACAATTGGTATCAAAGCGGGTTCATTTTATTTAAAGGTAGACCAGTAAGATTAAACATGACAAGTCATGAAGGAACTTCAACCAATAAGGCCCCCATGTTCAATGGAACAAACTTTGGCTTCTAGAAAGTTAGGATGAGGACCTACATAATGGCTTTAGGTGCATATGTTTGGGATGTGGTAGAGATTGGTTATGTAAAGCCAATTGTACTAGCTAGTAAGGATGACAAGCTAGACTTCAGCTTCAACACTAAGGCTATGAATTCTATTCTGAGTGGGCTTGTAGAAGAATAATTTGTAAAAGTTATGCACTTAGAATCTGCCAAAGCAATGTGGGACAAACTCATTAGCAGTTATGAAGGTAATGAGAAGGTAAAGGATGCCAAGCTTCAAACCTACGGATCACAGTTTGAACAACTAAAGACGAATGAGGATGAAACAGTTAATAATTTTTTCTTAAGAGTTGAGGAGCTTGTGAAATCCATGAAGGGTCTTGGTGAGAATATTGAAGACGTATTTTTAGTTTAGAAGATTTTAAGATCTCTACCAAATATATTTAATCCAAAAGTTTCTGCAATATAAGAATTGAATGATCTTAAGACCTTGTCTATTGATCAACTTCTAGGAGCTCTAACTTCTTATGAAATTAGGATTATTAAGGATAAACCCACCTCTAGAGAAGCATCATTTAAAGAAGATAAGAATGAGGATCCTGAGCATGATGAAATTGAAGAAAAATTTGTGAGAATACTAAAGGAAGGATCAGGAAAGTACCAAGGAAATTTTCCCTTCAAATGGTTTAACTCTGGAAAGATAGGTCACTTTGAATATAAGTGTCCACACAAGAAGAAGGAACAGAACTCTGAAGGTTAAGAGAAGTACAAATCCAAGAGATTTGGTAAAAAGAAAATTTTATGTGTAAACAATGATGACTCTTCAAGAGACACAGATAGTGACTCTTCTTGTGAATATAAGGTAAACTAATTCATGCTTATGGCCAAAGAGGATTATGATAATAAAAGAACAGTAAGTTGTGGTTGACTTGGAAGGAGAGTTGATTAGTGCTTTGGAAGAGATTGACATACTTAGACTTAAGAAGAGAAAGCAAAAACAATTGTTGATACAATTCGAGAAATACAGTTAAAAACCTTATGAAGACTTTTCCCTGCTAAAAGTGGAATTAGAAGAAGCAAAGAAAATAGAGGACATTCAGAAACAACGGTTATCAGAGAAGAAGACAATATGTGAAGCCTTGGAAGAAGAGATAGTAAAAAATAGAAAAGAGATGGAGAAGTTTAAAGCATTGTATCTTCAAAATATTCCAAGCATTAAAGCCTCAACAGAAATAAATGACATTTTGAGCAAACAGAGATTTCCTTTGTTGAAGACTGGTTTAGGCTATGTAAGTGGTTCAAGAAGCAAACAGCCAGAAAGAAAAGAGCCAATAAAGATGATCAAGTTCCAAGTCAGCAGACAATCAGACCATGTAAGTACTCTGTCACTAGAAGATAATAAAGAGAAGATGATCCCTAATCAAAAACAAATATATCAGAATATGGAGCAACAAATGCCAATAAGAATTCCATCCTTCAGGTACCAAAATTTCTTCCATGGTTTTTTTTTTACTGCTCTAATTTTGGTCATAAGATTACAAATTGTCAAATTAATTTTAGAGACATGCAACTAGGGAAATCAAGAAATAAGCAATCTNCACTTTGACCTATTGAACAATGAGCTCAAATGTTATAACTATCATAACTTCATCACACGTCTAGGGGAGCGTGACTTCACACAACCCTCCCACGACTCTTGGTTTCGGAGGATAAACGGTGGGAAATACCTCCACCCCTCCTCATAGAACTAGGGTCAACACCCTATATCGAGCCATACTGTGCAACTATTGTTCTTAGAATCATGTCATCAAACATCCACTCTGGGTAAGTTGTGCATCCTATCAAAACCACACTTACCATAGATCATAGTAATATTTCGAATCATAAATTAAATAGTAAGTACAACTTATAGCATACAATATCTTCTTGATGTCTACGACATCCCAATTACCTCAATACTATAGTCATTTGGCTATCACATAGCTCATCATCCTATAGGTTAGTTCACCAATAACACATATTGATGCAGATACATCACAAATTTATATAAGAATCCATATTTTCATTGATGGTTAATTAAGAAATGTATTCCTATTCACATCATGCATTGTATCTATTATACATTCATAACATAACTTGAATTGGTATACATGTACCGAACTTACCCTTTTTATTTTTTATGTTTAAATAATCAAATAACTATCTTTGTCATGAGCATATATCATGTAACATACAATAGGTCTAGAGATACACATCTCAATGTCTAACAAATTCTAACTGACTCCAAACAAATGCTAAACTTTGAATTATTAAGATTAGTAAACAACAATGTTCTAACTACCTAGGGTCAAAATATGGGGCATTACATACACCCACTCTTCAAGAAACTTCGTCCCGAAGTTATGATCATTCACAATATGAGGAGAATTTATGACACAACTTCTATTTATCTTTCGCGATAACAAACCTTGTGTTATATTGGTCTCATTGGACAATGACTTGATTAAAACATGTCGAGGCTATTAATATATTGATTGCAACTATGCCTGTTTAGTAGGCACCTTACTATGTCTTGACTCTATTTTATTACCATTTAATGAAACGACATGCTTCTCTTATAGATTTATTCTTCCTCAGTTGTATATTAAAGTATAGTCTTCTAGTTTGATAGCCAATTAGAATCTTATCTCATTATTGGTTCTTTAGTTAAGTGAATCTTATATTGAGTTCGTTTATAACTTAAGCCAAGAATATAATTCCACCTAAAATATCTTAAAAATTATAACCAATTATCATTGACTTTACTATCACTCTAACTTGAGTGATACAATACATATGCCATCATAAAATTTCCCATTCTTAGGAACATTGACTAATATACTACTAAATGATTTTCATGTGATGTCATCACTTCACTGTTTGTTTTTCTATTGTCCTGAATATCTCTCTTTTCTTAAGTTGTATAGATTATATCTCAAACAAGTTAATTGTCTAGTATAGGATTCTCTTCATCACGGTCAAGGAAAATCCTGCTTTCTATCATCAATTCACTATTACAAACATGCCTATACGTAAAGAACATGTGTTGATACGTGAGTTAGTGAACATTTTATATCAATAAAAAAATTGACTACAAGATTTCATTCCAAATATTTAGTTATTTGTCCTTGAGGTCTTCTCTTCTCAGCATTGTACTTCTTACGTCTCAAAATTATATCCTCTATACCTACCTAGTACTTACCATCATTGGTAACTAGCTCTTTTCTTGTTCATTTCTAGCAGTTTCAATTTCTTTCTCCTACTATAAAAGACATTTTTAACAATGGGAATCATGTGTTCATCATTCCTCATATAGATTTATGTATTTACTTATTTATTTTCAAACATAGTTTCTTCATAGGGAAAAATCCTTGTTAGTGAACAAGTAGTTGCTAGACCAATTAATGCATTTCAAGGTGTGTCCTCACATTTAGATAACTCACCCCTCGTACAATGGACTCGTGTATGGTGACTAATAGAACTCAGTTGATATACCATGCAACACCTTATGACATAATAAAACGCATTTTCATGATCTTCACTTATCATTCTAACTCAAGTTTTAAATTCACAACATAGGCTCACTTACAATATCCATTTGAATGTTCATTAGAATGTGGAACTAAACATAAGCACCTACTACAGTCTTATGTTGTAAGTATCACCATGCTAACCTACATAATTATTAAGTACAACCCAMAATTTCCTCCTTYRCACTACACTCTCTCTAGGGTCAAGAYMYTTTCCTACYCWTACTTARGTATAGRAGCAACCCAAAGWGCATCAGMTACWCTCCTAAGTTRGYTMAAATTTCAATAGCACACCACAYCRAATTCTMTATTATCTAAGCAATAKTTTGCTAGYCAATGGTAAACTGCCACATGACCTTCCTTCTYCGRAGAATAAGTATCACTAGAAAARTTACAAATATTTTCACACACTCATCATATAATATAYRTGGATTAGGAGTAGGACCCWTCAGAGGTTGTCACTYCTAATCATAAACACYATGARAAAAYTTTAGAGTTTGTTGACCTCTTCATGGAGTCATCCTCTTGCTAACTCGTAAATTGTCAATATCTTGCTTATAACAATGATGTATCCTTTGTTCTTAACATTGCTAATGTTAGATCCTCTCTAGGCATTACCGTACAAGTCATAGTTATGACTATGTTTTCCCTTGAATCAAGTTTATTCATGGCCTCCCAATTACTTACTAAGTGGAGGGTGATCACAAAGCCAAACATCATCCATTTTTATTTTTATTTTTTTGTGTCAAAAAAAATAAATTTCTAGGTTATAATATTTGTTTCACTATGTCACCCCAAAACTTAAAATATGTCAAGTTGGATTAGAATGGCTAAAAGGTTTAGATTGACTAAAAGAAGTTATACCCATAGCTTTGCAATGCCGCCACATGTTTTTTTTTTTTTTAATAAATATAAATATATCTATATCTATATCTATATCTATATATATATATATATAATATGCATTTAAAATAATATAGTTAGTTTCAAACATATGTAGGATGTTCTACTAGCAATTTGACTATTAGGTCCAAAAAAGTGATATGGAACCTCATTGGTACAATCTTAATGGTAACCCCCAAAATAAAAAATCATTCAATACCAATAAACCTTTATATTCAACCCTCATGTCCCTCTCTCTTCTCTATGCCACGTTCACAATGGTAATCAGGGCTTATAATGGTAAAATTACCAACAATAGTGGGGAAGTGTGGACACTTCCTGCCCTTAGTCTCACATTTGAAATTTCCCATTATACCCACGCACGAACAAACATGCCCTTACTAATATTTATTTATTTACAAATTCAAGAAAGACATCTTCACAAATTAGATCATTTATAGATGAATTCAATAGGAGCTACATTATATATCATAAATTTCATTATTCATTGAAATTTATGAGGGAATCCTAAAAGATCTTCTACAAAGATTTTCCACAAACAAGCATTGGGAAGAACAATCTCTGACTCAAGGAAAACATTGGTCTTAATGTAGCATTGGGAAGAACAATCTCTGACTCAAGGAGGAAAGCAACATTAATATTAATAGAATTTAAAGATTTGCGTAGAGAGACGTGTTGAGGTGTGGTTTGATAAAACTGAACATATTGGTGTGTAATTAAATGAACATTAAATATATGTAGACAGGAGTTATTGTTTTAGGTGGTGAGATTTCAGATTTCTAGGGGGTGTAATCAACACCGTCCCGACGGCGGCTACGTATGGATAGCAATGATGATCTGCGAGGGGATGGGTCACCACCTGTTCAGTCTATGTCTAATCCATGGGACTATGGAGCGTAATATCTTCATTACCCACTGCTGCAAACAGTCGCCTGGCGTAAAGCAAGGGCCCTCATTACAGATTTAGTCACTAAGTCGAGTCACTTCCTTGGTCATAATAAAAGGCAGTTGGGAAGTTGGAACAGATTGGGAAAAGAAGCAATATAACGCACCCCAGATCTTGCACGATAACATTATGGTTCGTTTTAGACCAATTGATGGTATTCCATTTGATCAAGTACTATTGATCGGTGGTACGAGACAATAGAAGCAGTAAAAGGTTAGATTACTTGGCACGGTAAATCATGGTTCAGTGAATCAGTAAGTGGAGGTAGGGAAGGTTGCTTGGAAGGTTCGTTAGCTATCAATGGTTATGTTTTGGTTATACCTTATACCATTTTTTTTCTTTGTTCCTAGACGGGTTATACTATCATTTTGATTGTACACCATCGATCGATCGGGTTATACCTTTTTGATGCAGTAACAACATACTGTGTGGAGATTGCATCACATCATCATGGATGTTGTGTGATGCAACGCTGCATTGATTTCTCAACTGGAGTGCATCGACAACATCTGGTGTCTGTAATAGTTGCAAATGCATTGGTTCTTTCTCAATATGCTTATGGAAATTACATTGTACATTATGTTTTTCCATTTAAATCCTTTATCAGAGCCATAACACCCAGTTTCAGTGTTGTTATAACCATTGAGACTTGTTGTGGAGTCTTAAGAGTTTCTATCAACTTCTGTACAGCTCGCGTTCCATGGATATTGATGGATACACTGACAAGCTCACCACCTTTCCCTGTCATGGAATGAATAATTTGCATCCTTCGATCTTCATTACAGGCATCTAAAAGTTTAATACAAGATAATTTCCAAAGGGATCGATCATGAGCTCAATTTTATGATCGATGATTTCTAAAAAAAAAATCTTACCCATATCTCTTGGGCTTCCCTCATCAAACTTCCTCTATAGAAAATGACACCCATGTTGATCTTTGGCTATGATATAAATACACCCTTGCATTTCTTCCAAAGTTTTATACTCAAGCTTTTGGTGCTGACTACTAACTAACCTCCTAGAATGAAGTTCAGATTCTGTGTTCTCCAATGGAACCTGTGTGGAATAACGTTGATTGTCCAACTGAAATGACCTAGCATGCCAAGCAAATGAATTATTCCCATTTGAAAGTGTCCTTCCACAGATCTAATCGTTGATTCTTGGTCCCCTCATGTGTGCTGCACATGGAGCTAGATTTGTGGTTGTCACAGAACTTACACCTAGAGAATGATTTCTAGTCAAGATATGTTCTGGATAAAATTGTTTTCGTTGTTGATCCAAAGAAAAACCCATTCTAGGATCTTTTAAATAAGCAGAAACAGGCAAATGACCTTGAGAGAAGCAACTTTCTCCTCTATTGGAGGAACCTTGAATATAAGGTTGACATGTGTTTCCACTTTCTGTAGACAGTTCTTTCAGGGTTGACGCATGAGCCCTATCCGGATCAAGTTGTGTGTTCCAGTTTCCTTCGGTCATGGAAGATATTTGTTTCCTGTGATTGAAAAATGGCTGCTCAAGTTGTGGATAAATTGCCACAGAATGCACACTTTGCTGATTGATGCTCCTATAAGATGAATCTCCCACAATTATAACTTCGGACTCTTTAGGAATGCTAGTTAAAGCCAGAACTTGGGCCTGAATGTGAGCCTGAGCTTGGACCTGAGCATGATCCTAAACCTGAGCCTGAGCCTTGTGCAACAAGATGTGTCATTGCTACAATCTCTACTGATACTCCTCACTAGGTATCCATGTCACCTGCATTCTATTTATTGGATATTGCAGAGCTGAAATAGGTGGGTTATTCTGTTGACACTGGACATACGATCCATTATGAGAAGTCATGTAATTTTGTGGCTGCATACCTGACACGGGATACGTATTTTCTATTCCAGACTGATAATAAGGTGGCAGAATATGATGGCTCAAACCAGGGGCAAGAGTTGGTATAAGAGGACATATTACAAGTAGTACATGTGGATCACTTGATCCCATTCTGAAGTCATTAAATGGATAGTCCAAACTTTTTTTCATGTGTGTTTGGTCCATATGAAGTCTGCCTTGAAAGCCTAGTCATTTCTTCAGATTGTATTGGAGGTTGCATTACATTCATTGAGACTCGAAAATTTCCTTCCAGATTCCTTAAGTGAGAAGGGTACTTGATTGCATGCATGTTTAAGGAGGAAACCATAGTTGAAGAATCAAACTTGTCATTGCCATTGAAAATACCTGTAACAGACTTTCCATTAACATCAATAGAAGAAAAATCTCCTCCATCAGAGTTTAGTTTATGCCCATTCTCTAAACCCCAGCTACTCTGACCTCCACTCCCATTTTGCCAAGATGCCTGGATGTCCTGCTTCATTGGCATGTTTTCTACAAAACTAAGGTTTGCAAATGCATCTTTCAAGGATTGATCATCTCGAAAAACCTGCTCATTTGGTAAAGCAAATCCATGGTTATAATTGGACCCCTTAGTCAACTGTTTTTCTTGTTTCACATTGTTTTGTTGACTAGAAGTTCCCTATGATTGAGATCCTTGATCTAATCAGATCGAGGCAAACTCCTCTCATAAAATTTATTCATGGACAGACTGTCACAGGATGCGGGATGAGGGCTACAGAAATCAGAAGGAAAGGGAGAGGAACTACTTATTGTAGAAGGTGAAGAGAGATTATTTACTCCATGAAGACCCTGATAAAAGTCTTCATAAGCCCCCCATTTTTAACAATATTTTTCTCACTCATTTCTTAACTGGTTATTTCATCTATAATATTTGCTTCCATTTATTATATCTTCTTCCTTGTTCTTAACTGGTTCTTTCATTACCATTCAAGATTGAAGGCTTCAATTTTTTTATTTTTTTATTTTTTTTACTTATTTGGCTTGCAAATTTAACTAGTAATTATAATGTCTGTGCATAGCCATTTCTCTGGAAGATATCCAGGGGCATATTTCTCACCTTTTATAAATGATACAATTCTTACGAGGTCAAAAAAAAATAATAATAAATAAATAAATAAAATATACATGGCCATTGACCAGTTTCTAACAGAGGTGATTGGTTAGACTTACTTCCTACAAACTTCTCCATTAATTATTAGCCCTAGCTAGTTAAAGAGGTCATTTCTCCTAGCACTGCAATTCCCAAACAATCACGCAAGTTCAGGTTTTAGGAAAGAGTCAAGTGGATGCAAAACAAATCGTCTGAAAATATCTCCTTTGAAATCAACCACTGACTATTAATCCACTTGACTACTATACTGCATTGTCATTCACCTTCTAAGCTTAAGAATTTACAAGTATAACAACTATGAATAGTGCATAGCAATTAAAGAACATGTATAACAGAATAAGTATAATGATTTGCAGTCATTGGTTTTATCTATTAACGTTTCTGGAATGTCAAATGAGGTAGTATTATTTGGCTACCAATATGTTACTAGATTTTTATTAATTAAAACACCATTAAGCCTTTATAGTACTAGCTCTAACACCCAACCAAGGTCTGAGCAAATTCTAGGCATAGTAATTTAGTAAAAAAAAAAAAAAAAATGCCTCTATGTACTTCCAAATGGGGTGAAACCCACTCACTATTC
>JASDQU010244271.1:101337-111512 GCA_032191745.1 Picea mariana
TTCTTCATCTTTCAACCGTCCATGATCTTTCGGATCTGTCAGATATCCTGTCGAATCATCTTCTTCCTGTAAATGAGTATACTTAATTGGCCTTCCTCTTGGATCATATCTAGAAACAAATGACCAATCCCTTTCACCTGGAACATTTGAGTAAAAGACATGTTCACATTTGCTTGGAAAAACATAGTGATCATGTCCTCTTTCAAACATCATTGTTTTAATCATTGGAAATCCATTGGCATGTTGAATAACAGTTCTTTCCTCATCACATTCATGCATTCGTAACCTATACCATTTGACATCGAACACAACTAATTTGAAGGAATTAATGTCACACTCAAGTATATCATTTAAATACCCATAGTATCTATTTTCACATTCTTGGGGATGTCTGTCACTCCTAGAGGAAACATTAGTAACCTGGAATACTGCAGGTATCCCACTATCAGAAGTTTTCTTGGTTTCATCCAATTGTTTGATGCGAAATTTACGACCATTGCACCACATAGCCTTGTGGTGTTTCAATTGCAATATGTCAGATATGTAAAAGATGCATTGTTAATTAATAAATTAACATACATTTATATAACTTCGAAAGTATCTGAAAAATACAGTACACATGTAGTCACATTATTATAATATTAAATAACTGAATAAAATGAGTGAAATTTCTTACCTGTCCATCTTTCAAACCATATGCTAGATCAATTTCCGTCTGCGTAACATTGACATCTTCATTATGATGAGATTCTCTAACCAATTCAGATAGTTGTTGCCATGATAACCTATCTCCATTATGTTGTTTACATATTTCAATCCATACATTTATCCAGTCAAGATTGTTTGCAATGTATAAATGCAGTGCATCCCACTCTAGAGAAACTAAATAAAAAAAACATAATTCACCAATATTAAATATTAGTTATAATGTACAATATGAAGCTAATTATAAATATTTATAATTTATGAAATAAATCATATTAATATACTAATGAGTATGATCATATACACAAAAATGAAACTTTATATGTATTATTAATATAATTTTTCACAATTATTAATATATTACCTCTCATTTTTTTCATTCTACCTTTCCTCAACAGATGCTCCTGATCTTCAATTTTTTTGATGGAGTTCACATCCCAAATGTGATCCACTGCATGCATAGTTGGCATTGCTAATTTAGGAAGATACTGACTAATATACACCATGAATTGATATACCATATATCCCTCCACCATAGAACCCTCAGGACATGCTCTTTGTCTAACCAACACCTTCAATGATTTCAAGTGCCTTACCACCATCCACATTGAGCTTGTGTGAACAGGTCCACAAATTTAAATCTCCTCAACTTGGTGTATGAGGTAGTGTTCTTATGAATTGAAAAATGTAGGAGGTATATACTTTTGCATTTCACACATTAGACGAGGAATTTCTCTCTTCCAATACTTTATATCATCTTCATGGAATTCTTTCAATGACAACCATCTACATGAGATCATGACACAAGAAAATAACTTGTTTCAACATAACATAATATAATATATTACATTACATTACAAGTAAAACACGTGTCATTAAGTACAACATTAATTTGAAAGAACATTTTTGCATATAAATCACAACTATGTCTTACCTCATGTATTTTCCAACATCATATATAAATTGTTTGACGTTGTTGTCAAAGTCGTTTGGGAGAGATAGCGACAGAACATACTGTAACAAAAAAATGAATCGTTATTTGTTTCGACCAAAGTAGACAAGCAAAAATGAAAAAAATAAAATATCTATAAGGCCAATATATATAAATATGTATACCAAAATTATTACCTTAATGAAGGTATGCCAATCATGTGTTTTTACCCCACCAAATTCACCTTTCTTCATTAGGATATTTTTTTATGTTTGAAGCAAAACCCGTGGGAAATTTAATTCTTTGAATGACCTCTTTTACATCATTGTTTAATGTTGCTCTGTTAATAACCATGGAAGGTTATTTCGGTCTAGTACTCCATCTAATCTATTTGAATATCGTATCACACTTCGCATTGCATGATTGGCTTCTTGAATGTCAGTACAAATTTTGACAAATTTTTCTTTGTCCCTCCTACCATATATGATTCTCCATAATGTTTTAGTCACATTCTTCCCGATATGAATTGTATCAAACAAATGAGCTATTTTTATCTCCTCATAGTAGGGCAACCTCATGAATTGAGTGGGATAAGATTTCATTCCTCATGGAAGCCCATTATTAATACCTTCATGATGATTGTGACCTTCATGAAGCATAAAAGAAATCAAAAAAATAATTATCAAATACGGTAACATAAATTCAATGATTAAAATAAACATTCAAAACATTACATGATCTACGATAAATTATGAAATTGAGTACCTTGATGATTTCTATTATATTCCAACCTCCATAGATGAGGTGTCATTCTTCGTGGTTTTAAACCAGTCTCTTATTTCCCATTGAAAATATGTTTTTCAATAGTACAATACCTATGGTTCTTAGGAAGAAGGTGCCTATACTCATCAAACACCATCTTTCTTAAACTTTTTGAATGATGATACTTCATCTTAGGGCCACAAACTGGACATGAAAATTTACCCTTTGTTTGAAGACCTACAACAAATGGATTAATGTCAATTATACGTTGAGATTATTTAAAAATTAAACATGCACCATGATAACATTAAAATATTATATAGGATTAAAGAGAAATATTAGAATGCTACATGTTAGCACTGAAAGTCACACTTTGACTGCTAAAGTGTAAGCTCAACACCCATCAGAATGTAAAAGATAATTGTGGTTGTGAATAGGTGGATCAAAAATATGGATAAAGAAAGAGAAACGACTGCAAACTGTAGATTAGTAGGCTACACCAATGGGCAATGGAGTCAAAAACATCCTACTCATTGAAGGCACAAAAGATGCTCAATAGAAAACAAGATTATATGCTGATAAGTGGAAGAATGAAGAAGGAAAACATAAGGTAGAATGTTCACTAAACAAATATCCTCTCAATTTAATGAATCAACAAATACTTGAATATAAAAAATGATTGGTGGGAAAAATACAACAGATCCTATGCTGCTTAGGGATCCATAAATCATTGACAACCTTTGATCCTCAAATCTGAAATATATTCAAATAAGAAGAAATATAAACAAAAGAGTTACAATATGAAATAACATCTCTCATGAGTCTCCAATAGTAGTAATGATTACAATCCTAAAATTCCCACAGGCTTACAAATGAACACACACAGGAAAACTGCCTGCTACATCTCTCTCTAGCCTCTCTTGGATCATCAATCCCTCTTCCTACAAGAGATATTTCCTTATTTAAATATACAATAGCATCCAAATTAACTAAGGAGTTCGAATCCCATCTCCTCCATCGGATTCTAAGCCTTGGATATAGGTGGCAACAATCAAAGAGACAAAAATCCAACAAACTGCTAATTTTCAGGAATTTGTTGGAAGTCATTAATAAAATGTCTCCACCTCATTGCATGAGGCCTTTTATAGAGATAAATCTTAGGTGAATGTGTCCCTTGACATCTAACTGATCCTTGAGAAGTCATTCGAACTCTCCTTGACATGTGGCAACCTCCCAACAAGGAGAATATCAAAACCGTGACCACTACAGGAAATTAAGCAGTGCTGCTGTAAAACAGTTGAGGAGCACCACTTCTATGTCTAATATCTCTCACACATAACACAATTTAAAAACCTGAGAGAGGTTGTTGTTATTTGGCATGTTATGAACAAAAAACTCCTCCAGTTTTCAAAAATACCTTTTCAGTTGTTCAGAATACAAGTTTCAAGTTAGTCACTAAAAATTGGTAAAATAACTTTGCACAATTTGTTTTCTGCCAGAAATATTAGGTAGCGCCTATAGGTAGCACAACTTATGTTGCACTTGTGTGAAGGTTTAGGTAGCAATGTCAAAATGCAACACCTTACGTCTTGAACATGTGCAGAGTAGTTGGTTTTCTTTTATAATGTCGAACCCATTGTGTTTAGGTGTCTTGGAAGTATAGTAGGTTGTGCACTTTACTACTGAGGGAGTTAACACTTTAGAAAAAACCCAAAACTCAGTTAGGCCTCTTCTAGCTGCAAATTATTGTGCTAACATAGGCTCCATGGGGGATAGAGTCCTCCCTTTGAGGCTCTAACAACTCTTGTAATTTCAGTGCCTTATTCTAGGGCTACTCCCAACCTTTAACCTCTGCAATCTACTTTGGTCTATGACCTTCAACCGATACTAAATGAAAATGAAAACTGAAACTGACAAAAATGATGAAAATGATGCTCGTGAAACAAGCTTATTGCACACACCTACTCTAATTATTGAGAAAATGAAGCATTCAAGTTACATGAAACAACCAATGAAGCCATTTCATCATTTTTTCAACTGTTTGAAGCTTTGAAATGTGCTTCCTTAAGCACCGGAGATAATTCTTACTTGAAGGCACGTCAAAGAAACATTTGGCAATGCACTTTCCATTGAATAAATCAGTGAGCCTAGGCCCACTTTCTACTTGCAGACAGGCTGCAAATGGATCCTGAAAAACATCATCAATACTTTCCCGTGCAACATTGCTTTGTGTAAAAAGGAAAAGTGTTGCATTAGGTCCTTTCTCCATTATGTTTGGTTATTGTATGGCTTGCTGATTTTCTGATTCATCCTCAATGCATATGGCCTTGGTTCACTCCTGGTCATGAGGTGTATTAGGAAAAATGCTTAGTGATTCTTGTCTTTCTTTAATTTAAACATTTCTCATCTGATCACATGGCATTTGATCTTGGCTTCTTGATGAAACTGATCTTGTGTCTTCAAGAGGAATAAGGGGTTGATAGGGCAGTTCATCGCAATTAGAAGTGCTTGGAAAACTACATTCTTCTATGCTATCTTCTGATTGTGAGGGATATTCATCATACCTTGGCTTATGGTCGCAATTTCTCAGTTTTTTACCTTCTAAACTTAGATTATCATCTTCTCCTTCTTTTTCAGCAACAAAAATATGACATGAGGGTTGAAACAAGCTATTGTTGCTTTGATGGGAAGGGTACTTTTTTGATATAAGGTATTCAACAAATTGTTCATGAAAATCATCTTCATAATCATCATACAAAGGTGAATCAATGACCATTTGACTATTAATGGCTGAGGGGATTAGTACAATAGCTGGGACAACTGGTTGTTCAGTGAAAACATCCTCATAGTCATCAAAACTTGGAAAATCATGACACACTGGTTCATTAACAATAGGAGGGATTGCAACAACAACTGGTAAACTATGAATTCGTTCATGAAAAGATGCAACATTATTCTCATGATGAAATAAATATGAAACTAAGATGACCTCTTGACTTAAAGAATCGAGAAAAGGAGGAGAAAGAGAAATGATGGATTCTCCATATTGATCATTCTCTTGGGGACCTAGATTTTGACATGAATGATGCATTTGTTCTTCGAATTTAGGAAAAACATTATGAAACTCATCATCTAATTCATTCTCTCTATAATCATCCCCTTCATCATGACTACTAGAGGAATCACTTGTTGAATCTTGAATATATGATGCATACCCCTCACAACAATTCTCAAAAAGTCTTTCAGCTGGATAAATTATCTTTCAATGAGAATAAAAAACATTATGAAAGTCCTTCAAAGAGGAAATACTAGAAGAAGAGAGTGTTCTGTACCATTGCCTTGCATCACCTCCTAATTAATACATGAACATTTTCATCAATATATCTTCATGATGGATGTCAAGTTGTTGCATCAAAGCATGAAATTCATGAACATGCTCAAAAGGGTTGTCATTATCACCTTCATAAAATCTGGGTAGGAGATCTTGCCATTCATCAATTTGAGTCACAATATGTGGATAACCATCTATGGCTAAGAAATTGAGTGGGGCAAACCTCTTGGACAAGATAGACTTCATAGCCATTTGATTTTTTTCATCCCTAGTGGAGTCACCAACATATTCTGAACAATGGAGTCGCCATGGTGAATGTGCAGTCTTGAAGGTGTCCAACTTCAGTCACCATATAAAGATGGAGATGTGCAATGCCGTTCTTCACAGGGATCTTTTCAATCTGCTCAAATTCGTCCCTGACAATGGTGCCAAAAATGTTANTATTGCACACACCTACTCTAATTATTGAGAAAATGAAGCATTCAAGTTACATGAAACAACCAATGAAGCCATTTCATCATTTTTTCAACTGTTTGAAGCTTTGAAATGTGCTTCCTTAAGCACTGGAGATAATTCTTACTTGAAGGCACGTCAAAGAAACATTTGGCAATGCACTTTCCATTGAATAAATCAGTGAGCCTAGGCCCACTTTCTACTTGCAGACAGGCTGCAAATGGATCCTGAAAAACATCATCAATACTTGCCCGTACAACATTGCTTTGTGTAAAAAGGAAAAGTGTTGCATTAGGTCCTTTCTCCATTATGTTTGGTTATTGTATGGCTTGCTGATTTTCTAATTCATCCTCAATGCATATGGCCTTGGTTCACTCCTGGTCATGAGGTGTATTAGGAAAAATGCTTAGTGATGCTTGTCTTTCTTTAATTTCAACCTTTCTCATCTGATCACATGGCATTTGATCTTGGCTGCTTGATGAAACCGAGCTTGTGTCTTCAAGAGGAATAAGGGGTTGATAGGGTAGTTCATCGCAATTAGAAGTGCTTGGAAAACTACATTCTTCTATGTTATCTTCTGATTGTGAGGGATATTCATCATACCTTGGCTTATGGTCCCAATTTCTTAGTTTTTTACCTTCTAAACTTAGATTATCATCTTCTCCTTCTTTTTCAGCAATAAAAATATGACATGAGGGTTGAAACAAGCTATTGTTGCTTTGATGGGAAGGGTACTTTTCTGATATAAGGTATTCAACAAATTGTTCATGAAAATCATCTTCATAATCATCATACAAAGGTGAATAAATGACCATTTGACTATTAATGGCTGAGGGGATTAGTACAATAGCTGGGACAACTGGTTGTTCAGTGAAAACATCCTCATAGTCATCAAAACTTGGAAAATCATGACACACTAGTTCATTAACAATAGGAGGGATTGCAACAACAACTGGTAAACTATGAATTCGTTCATGACAAGATGCAACATTATTCTCATGATGAAATAAATATGAACCTAAGATGACCTCTTGACTTAAAGAATCGAGAAAAGGAGGAGAAAGAGAAATGATGTATTCTCCATATTGATCATTCTCTTGGGGACCTAGATTTTGACATGAATGATGCATTTGTTCTTCGAATTTAGGAAAAGCATTATGAAACTCATCATCTAATTCATTCTCTCTATAATAATCCCCTTCATCATGACTACTAGAGGAATCACTTGTTGAATCTTGAATATATGATGCATACCCCTCACAACAATTCTCAAAAAGTCTTTCAGCTGGATAAATTATCTTGCAATGAGAATAAAAAACATTATGAAAGTCCTTCAAAGAGGAAATACTAGAAGAAGAGAGTGTTCTGTACCATTGCCTTGCATCACCTTCTAATTAATACATGAACATTTTCATCAATATATCTTCATGATGGATGCCAAGCTGCTGCATCAAAGCATGAAATTCATGAACATGCTCAAAAGGGTTGTCATTATCACCTTGATAAAATCTGGGTAGGAGATCTTTCCATTCATCAATTTGAGTCACAATATGTGGATAACCATCTATGGCTGAGAAATTGAGTGGGGCAAACCTCTTGGCCAAGATAGCCTTCATATCCATTTGATTTTTTTCATCCCTAGTGGAGTCACCAACATATTCTGAACAATGGAGTCGCCATGGTGAATGTGCAGTCTTGAAGGTGTCCAACTTCAGTCACCATATAAAGATGGAGATGTGCAATGCCGTTCTTCACAGGGATGTTTTCAATCTGTTCAAATCCGTCCCCGACAATGGTGCCAAAAATGTTAGCACTAAAAGTCACACTTTGACTGCTAAAGTGTAAGCTCAACACCCATCAAAATGTAAAAGATAATTTTGGTTTTGAATAGGTGGATCAACAATATGGATAAAGAAAGAGAAAGGGATTCAAAATGTAGATCAATAGGCTACACCAATGGGCAATGGAGTCACAAACATCCTACTCATTGAAGGCACAAAAGCTGCTCAACAGAAAACAAGATTATATGTTTATAAGTGGAAGAATGAAGAAGAAAAACATAAGGTATAATGTTCACTAAACAAATATGCTCTCAATTTAATGAATCAACAAATACTTGAATATAAACAATGATTGCTGGGAAAAATACAACAGATCCTCTACTGCTCAGGGATCCATAAATCATTGATATCCTTTGATCCTCAAATATGCAATTTATTCAAATAAGAAGAAATATATAAAAAAGAGTTAAAATTTGAAATCAAAGCTCTCATGAGTCTCCAATAGCAGTAATGCTTACAATCCTAAAATTCCCACAGGCTTACAAATGAACACACACAGGAAAATTGCCTGCTACTTCTCTCTCTAGCCTCTCTTGGCTCATCAATCCCTCCTCCTCCAAGAGATATTTCCTTATTTAAATAGACAATAGAATTCAAATGAAATAAGGAGGTCGAATCCCATCTCCTCCATTGTATTCTAAGCCTTGGAGATAGGTGGAAACAATCAAAGAGACAAAAATCCAACAAACTGCTAATTTTCAAGAATTTGTTGGAAGTCATTAATAAAATGTCTCCACCTCATTGCATGAGGCCTTTGCTGGAGATAAATATTAGGTGCAGGTGTCTCTTGACATATAAATGACCCTTTATAAGTCATTCAAACCCTCCTTGACATGTGGAAACCTCCCAACAAGGCGAATATCAAAACCATGACCGCTACAGGAAATTAGGCAGCGCCGCTGTAAAAATAGTTGGGTAGCACCACTTCTACGTATATTATCTATGACAAAATAACACATTTTGAAAAAATGAGAGAGGTTTTTGTTATTTGGAATGTTATGAACAAAAACCTCCTCCAGGTTTCAAAAATAACTTTTCAATTGTTCAGAATCCAAGTTTCAATTTAGTCACTAAAAAATGGTAAAATAACTCTACACAATTCGTTTTCTGCCAGAAATATTAGGTAGCGCCACTTATGCTGCACCTGTGTGCAGGTTTAGGTAGAAATGTCAAAATGCATTGCCTTCAATATTGAATGTGTGCAGAGTAGTTGGTGGTCTTTTCTAATGTCAAACACATTGTGTTTAGGTGTCTTGGCAGTATAGTAGGTTGTGCCCTTTACCACTGAGGGAGTTAACACTTTAGCAAAAACCCAAAACTTTGATAGTTAGGCCTCTTCTAGATGCAAATTCTTGTGCTAACACTACATACCATAAAAATGTGTTAGTCCAGGGGCATCATGAATTGTCCATAAACGTATTCCACGGAATTTAAATTTCTTCTCCCCGATTGGTTTACATATGTCATACAATGTGATGCTAGCCCATAACTTTAGTAGCTTGTCGATAAGAGAATCGATATATACTTTCATATCTTTAAACTGGTACTTACCTAATTGTTTGAAATTACACATAATTACTAAAGGAATGATATCATGTAATATATATAATTAAATAAATAAACAAAAGATATTATGCAAAAATTGAAACAAATGAAAATGTTAAATTCAAAAAATTAATGTAAACAAATACCTGGAACAATCATTGTCAACATTGTGTGCTCCCTCTTTATTGACATCCAAGGAGGAATGTTATTGTTGATAACAAAAATAGGCTACATTGATTAAATAGACCTAAGCTCTCCGAATGGATTAACACCGTCAGCTGCCAATGAAGGCCTAACATTACGAGGTTCATCTTTGAAATCTGCCCATTTTTCTTCAATTTCCCTAAATACAGAACCATCGGCAATCATTCGAAGAACACCATCTACACTTTTGTTACATGCATGGTAATCCATAAGTTGTTCTATGCTTTGACACCCGGACAATCGCTGCAAACATGGAATTGTGGGAATATGACGAAGAACCTTTTGAGGCACCCTTTTTGTTACTTGATCGGTTCGATATCTACTGATAAGACATTGCAGACATTCAGTTTTTGAAGCATGTTGTCCATAATATATAATATGGTCATTAGGACATGCATCTATA
>JASDQU010244272.1:12908-52953 GCA_032191745.1 Picea mariana
TAAGTTTCCCACCAATGTTTGACATGAGGGAGAGCTTTAAGGAGTGTGAAGGTGATCTTTTATTTGTTGGAAAAATTGTGAACAGAGAAATAACCTTCTAGTAGAGTTAACCATTTTTCTAGGGCTTCTACATCTATCTGTCCTTCCAATACAGGAATATCAAAATTAACTTATACCTTAAAAGTCGAGGTGCCTACAAAGTGGCCACTTTATGAATATGTGCTTGATGATATCGAAAAGCATTGAAGGATGTGGGAAAAATTCTCCATCATTTCATCCCTCTATCACATGAGAGCTTGCTTAAGCAGCAAATTGATAGGATCGTCTGCTCTGTCGTTTTTATTTTCTTCCTCCATTGAGGGTTTCTTGGGTGTGCAAGAGTGATTGTCTTCAAGAGAGACAAGCTCGAGACCCAACTTTCTATAATTGGACCTCATAGAGGACATGCACTGAAAAAACGATCAAGAGAAGCCTGCTCTGATATTGTTGAAGGAAAATCTCCCTACGAACAGGTAGATCTCCTCTTGAGAGATAGACTCTTAACTCTAAGACAGAAAATGCTTATCATGGACACTAACTTCCTTTTAGATCTACATAAACTAATACATGAGGAGGAAAGAGTAAAGATGTACCTTCTACCGATGTTTGTCCCTGCATAGTTCAAGTTGAGCTCCAATTATGAACCCTCGATAAGTCCTGTAAGAAAACACAGATACGACCAACTTCTTACTCTATCGAGATTATCTTGAAAGAGATCTATCTACCTAGAGACAAATTCATGTGAGATTGAACACAAATTAGAAAGAAACAAGCCAAGCATATTACATTAATGAGGACAAAATGTTACTTACAGCCATAGATGGGATGCAACAGTTTCGTCAAGTCCTCCTTGTCTAACCCTTGCTCAAAAGACCCACGATCAGAATGATGATAGCTTCACTGATTGTTCTCCTCTTCGTTGTGTGTTTCCTATGAGATCATAAATTTAGTATCATTCTCCATCCCCTTTTCACCATAAGAAATCCTGCTTATATAGGCTTGGAGAGGCCCAACCACTTGAGATATATTTGGGGTAAGTTGAGGATTCTCCTCCTTCATTTAGGGATCTTCCCTAAGATCATGGCCTGACCAAGGATTCGAATTCAACTGTCTTCATAGATTGAAGAGATATTTCCCTCATTCTTCTCAAAAAACCAACTTCTGCCCAGAATAGGCAACGCTCCTTCAAAAGGGTGATCAAAGCGTTATAACACTCCCTAGCAAGGTATAGGGGGGTGCCAACACTCCTAAACACATCAATGCTCCTCCAAAAGGGTGTCAGAGTGTTATAACACTCCCTAGTAAGGTATAGGGGGGACCCAACACTCCCAACAACAATAACACTCCAAAATGGTAGAGGGAGTGTTATAATGCCCCCAGATAGTGTATAGGGGGGTGCCAGCACTCCTGAGAGAGGTATAGGGGAGAACTCTCCTCTAAAAACTCAAATTCAGTGGTTCTTTCAAATGGAAAGAGGTACATGACTCCGTTCATACAGTCCTCTTCTTCCAAATCAAGTTTTTGATGTGTTTCAAGTGTCTTTCTAATGTTGTTATAGGCACAACATAGGCATCATGGCAGTATGCTATTCTTGACACTTGCGACACTTGTGAGCAAAATGTGACACTTGCAACACTTTTAATGATGACACTTGCAACACTATCGAAGTGAGTAATTTTGATGTGTAACATATTTCCCCCCAAAGTATGAAGTTAGAGTATGAGAACTAATAACTGAAATTCTTTGTAGACTTTCAAGCAAGGGTATAGATGTAGAGAACTTGACAAAAGCTGCACACAAACATACAACAAATATTATGACATGTTTCAAATCCAAGGCAAGCATACCTATGCTTGAGTGATAAAGACTTTCAAGGTATGGCCGCTATCAATACACTGCAGATCCATAATTATATTGACAAAAATGTATATCCACTGAAAATACACTGTGGATCTATACTCCCATGACCTGAACTGATCGTAGCCATGAATAATACACAGTGGATCTACAAGATGACAAGACATAGCCACGACCAATACAAAGTGGATCTATTTAACAATATATGTGTCATTTATTCAAGAGAAATTCCATCGCAACCTGGGCAAAGTACATATCAGAGTGATCACTCACCCAGGGTCTTCTTACCGATCTTGATGTAGTACGAATCTAACCATGTGAATAGATGTCCTGATGTCGAACATGGCAGAAACCACTTGATTACTGGTCAATGATGTAAACCGTTAATATGCGTGAGGAAAATCACCATAGATGTCAATGATTCCTGAGGTACCCTAGTACATTCCATTGAATGTGAACAGATGAAATGAAGTCGAACATCCGTGGAATCATCCGATCAGAGGTCAATGATGTAGACCCACTATCGAACGTGAGGAGGCCTGCCACTAAGGCATGCAGGTCCCAAAGTACTAATTGGTTTCTAAATCTAGTTCCAGGATAATGTGTTGAAGTCGACAGGAATAGACTTGTCGAAGGAGGGCCTTGATGTATCCCCCATCAACGACACGAAATAGACACATAGATGTAATTGGTAGATCAAATGAACATGGACTGACATGGGTATTGAGACAAGATACTTGTGATGGCTGAATCTCGAGGCAGATACTTCCCTTGAACACTGAGGCATGACAACAGAGACATGACATGGACCAAAACTTGATGATGCAATGGATGTTGTGACTTACTTCAAGTGACCCAAAGGAATGTAGGAAATTCCAAGGATTGGCTCAATGCAGAGGTTCAGTGGATTGAAATGCATGTGAAGACAAGGTGCCGTGTCCAAGGGCGACCATAAGAGTTACTTAGTGATGTTCTCAAAAACCGCTTGACTTACTTATTTCAAATTTTTCCCCCATCCAGATAGATGAGTACCTATTTTTGATTTAACTAGATCAAGGAGGGTAACACATGCTCGATATAACTCACCTTCAGTAAGTTCCTCTTCCTTTGTTTAACGAACTGGAAGAAGTAAGGGCTCGGTCCCGTATGGGCTTGTCGATGTTTGTTTAATGAGTCCAAAGAAAGAAAACTCGAAGGCTTTTCATAATTATAGAGTCTGGAAAAACACTTAAAAGAGAACTCTCTTAGTTCCTTTTTTGTAAAGTAGTCAGATGAGACTGAAAAAGAGATAAACTATCACTCAACAGATGTTTTCTTCAAATAATTTAACGAGCATGAAGAGAACAAGATTGCTTGGCAAGATTTTCATGTTTAGAGAGTCTGAAAAGAACTTAAACAAGACTCCAGGGGGTTCCTTTTTCGTGTATCCATAGATGTTCGAAAAAGAGATAAAAGTTTACCTGGATGCATTCTCATGTATTTACAAGCACGAGAAAGAACAAAGACTAAGCTCGAGACTCTGCCCCCAACTGGAAATCTAGTGGCTTGACTCCAGAATGATCATCAAAGGCTGGAGACATGCCCCCCAAGCTTCAATTCATTCACCAACTTTGAGGTTGTCACCAATTTCTGTGCTAGATGGCGAAAAAGGATACAAGTGGATGAAATGAAGGTACAAAAATGAGACCTAACAAAAGACTTGACTCGACATCTACGAGATCCAACGAAAGACTCAACTTGAAGGGAGAGGTAATTGTTTCATTTTTAAACGAGATTGACACAGGAAGAGAACTGGATCTGATGAAGAGTGGGGCTGATCGATGACGGAATTGGATCAGCTACTTGGGTTTATGGTTCAATCGAGGAGGAAACTAGATCGACCATCTGATCAATAGGACTGATCGGAGATGGAACCATATTGACTAGTCCATCGACTAACAATGGGTTGGGGGAAATCTTATGATAACCTTTTGGAAGTTGAAGTTATTCCAAAAGAGAAGAAGCCTTGTCCATACGAGGACAAAGGTGAGAGTAATGATCACCTTAACATAACATGCAAGGGAACTTGATAGTTTTCTTCTTCTTACCAACCTTAACATCACTATTTGATGAGGTATCATTGGCATAAATGACAAAGGTCGATGACATGGAGGACCACATTTCTAAGACCTGGATAAGACCGGGGAAATCCCTCAGAAAGTGGTCACCCTTACAAAGGATGCAAGGGAATTTGGGTTTCAGATTCTTCATTTTAATCTTGTTGACCTCATCAACACTCCCAGTACTATTAATAGTAACTGGTTTCTTAGAGCCAACATCTGGGGTTATTGGGGTCTTGGTCCTTTTCAGGGTCTTCTTCTTCTTCTCTTTCCATTTCTTCTTCTTCTGATCAACCTGGCTACTTTATTTAGAGCTTTGACTAGGTGAAGAAGGAGAAATGGAAGGAGAGTTAATGGGTGAAGAAGGTGAAAAGTCAATGTGAGGTTGATGTGTGGGTGGTGTACTAACATCTAAAGTATTAGGTGCAACTGAAACACTGAGAGGATTCAGGATCACTGGAGTGGGGAACAACCAAACTGGTAATCCGATGGTGAGTCTTGGAAGAATCAGTGTGGCAATATATGGAGGACCAAAGTTTCCAAATGAAGGAAAGGTATAAGGTTCCCCAGGAAAAGGGGTTCCTCCCTTGGCACTCTTGGAATTTGATGACTTTAACACTGACTTGAACTAAGGTCCACTAAGTAAAACAAACAACACATGCTATGAATCTGAGAAGTAATCAATCAAACAAACCTTCCCACGATGAAACCACTAGTTGGTGATGAAATCCAATGTCGCGAGATCAAAATAGGAAGGGGCGGGGATAGAGCGAGTGGATCAGTTACGTTGGCGACCTGCTTAATGGAATTTCACATTGGTGCAAGATTCCATGCAGTAATTGTATATTTACCCTCCAAGGAGCCTGAGTGAGTTTGACCAATGTCTGTTCTAGGTATAGTGAGACTTCCCTTCACCATCACCTTGTGTGGGACCCTAAATATTGTGGCTAATAAGGTCACCAACTTGTAGTCAGCCCCTAGGTGGGTACAGTTGACAGTCCAATCGGAACATATGGGTAGGATAACAAGTCCAAAATCAACTTGAAAGGCTTCCACTCAACATTGTGGGTATACCTTCAAGTGACCCCCAATATACGATCCAACCACTACAAACGGTTGGGCCATGGAGGGATAATCTCCATAACTCACCCGAATGCAACCTCATGTGTAACCCATGTGTGAGAGGGGGATCCCAGTAAGCCTATACGACAATGGGATTTTACTCTCACTACCGCAATATACTAAGTTTGTTTGATGGCTTTGGAAAGTTATCCTTTCAACCTATTCCAAAACCCTACACCTTCAACTAATGTAGGTTTGCTAACAAAGATGTAAAAAAGTCTGATAAATTTTAGTTAAGCATTGATTTTAGTGGCTGTTGTTTACTCAGAGGGTGTATGAAAGTGAAACTGATAGAATGATGACTCAATTCCCCAAAAATGCATAAAATATGATAAGCAATCGTTTCTTTTCAATGAATTCCTATTTAAGGGAGAGAGAAAGAGTTGTTTTCACTATCAAACACTTAATAAGAAATGCCCTCAATCAATTTTGTTCTCAATCCAATCCGATGTAATGATAAGAAATTTCAGAAAAGATTTCTAATATTCAAACCAATCACTAAGATGTACTTTTTTCATTTGTATGCGAATGATGATTCTCCTACCAACTACCCTTTCAGATCAAGGAGATTCGGACAAGCATAAGCAGATTTCACACAAACAACACACCCTTTTTGTGATCAAACAAGATAAAGAAAACCAAAAAATGCAAAAGGAAGGAGAAAGAGATTGGACAAGATGACCTCAAAGAACCAAATGAGAAGAGTCACAAACTTATGATGTCCTTCACCAGAGTCTCTCCTTAGTCAGACAAGAGAGAAAATGACAGTGGATTGATTCCAAGTTCTCAACAGGAGTAAAAACTAAAAATAAGGAAGAAGGTCACAGAATATGAATAATTTTTTCTTTACTTCTCATAAAGTAGAGGGTCAAAAGCCCATTAGGAAGAAGCATTGAATCACAAAGAACCTCAGCAAGTGAAAAAACAGGGTCTGGACCTCAGAAAATGCAATTTTGGAAGGTATTTTGCAAAGGATAGGTTGGCGCTCTGGTGTAAGGGACACCGGAGCATTATAAAGCTATGTCTAACACTTTCAGTGAGTGTTGGCGCTGGGCTAACACAGGCACAGGGGCACCAAGCTCCAAAAACTCAGAAAAATGTCCAAAAACCCAAATTTCAGTCAAATTTTTGTCAATTAGGATGAATGTGATGGGCTAAGGGTCCAATCAGCCAAGGTCTGAAATAACAAGGGATAAGACAAGGTCTATGAGGAAAAACCAAATAATAAATGTTTTGATTCATCCCCAGTGGAGTTGCCAGTTTCTGTTGAAGGAAAATCTCCTTGCAGACAGGTAGATCTCCTCTTGAGAGCTAGACTCTTAAATCTAAGACAGAAAATGCTTATCATGGACACTGACTTCCTTTTAGATCTACATAAACTAATACATCAGGAGGAAAGAGGAAAGATGTAACTTCTACCGGTGTTTGTCCCTACATAGTTCGAGTTGAGCTCCAATCCTGAACCCCTCGATAAGTCCTGTAAGAAAACACAGATACGACCAACTTCCTACTCTATCGAGATTAGCTTGAAAGGGACCTATCTAACTAGAGACAATTTCGTGTGATATTGAACACAAATTAGAAAGAAACAGGCCAAGCATATTACATTAATGAGGACAAAATGTTACTTACATCCATAGATGGGATGTAGTATTTTCGTCAAGTCCTCCTTGTCTAACCCTTTCTCAAAAGACCCATGATTAGAATGACGATAGCTTCACTGATTATTCTCCACTTCTCTGTGTGTTTCCTATGAGATCATAAGTTGCATGCTTCCAATCCTTCCCAAATACCACTTATGAGATCATAAGTTTGGTATCATTATCCATCCCCTTTTCACCATAAGAAAGCCTGCTTATATAGGCTTGGAGAGGCCCAACCACTTGAGATATCTTTGGGGTAAGTTGAGGATTTCCCTCCTTCAGTTAGGGATATTTCCTAAGATCATGGCCTGACCAAGGATTCGAATTCAACTACCTTCAAATATTGAAGAGATCTTTCCCTCATTCTTCTCAACAAACCAACTGATGCCCAGAATAGGCAACGCTCCTTCAAAAGGGTGATCAAAGCATTATAACACTCTCTAGCAAGGTATAGGGGGGCGCCAGCACTCCTAAACACATCAACGCTCCTCCAAAAGGGTGTCAGTGTGCTATAACGCTGCCTAGTAAGGTATAGGGGGGTGCCAACACTCCCAACAACAATAACACTCCTTCAAAATGGCAGAGGGAGTGTTATAACACCCCCAAATAGTGTATAGGGGGGAACCAACACTCCTGAGAGAGGTATAGGGGAGCGCCCTCCTCT
The DNA here is from genome assembly GCA_032191745.1 of Picea mariana. Lineage (NCBI taxonomy): Eukaryota > Viridiplantae > Streptophyta > Pinopsida > Pinales > Pinaceae > Picea > Picea mariana. The sequence goes on from JASDQU010244272.1 coordinate 20,333, forward strand.
AAAAACTCAAATTCAGTGGTTCTTTCAAATGGCAAGAGGTACATCACTCTGTTCATCCAATCCTCTTCTTTCAAATCAAGTGTTTGATGTGTTTCAAGTGTCTTTCCAATGTCGTTATAGGCATGACATAGGAATCATGGCAGTATTCTATTCTTGAAACTTGCGACACTTGTGAGAAAAATGCGACACTTGTGAGCAAAATGCGACACTTGCAACACTTGTAATGACAACACTTGTGACACTATAGAAGTGAGTAATTTTGATGTGTAACAGATACCACTGATCCAGATTATTTTCAGCACGAAATGAGATCAGAGATATAATAAAGAAATGCATAGAGATATCGCAGATATTCAATAATATAACAAAAATGTATCATAGATGAAACCATAAACACAAATATACAGTAATACATGATTTCTATTAATGAAAGAAATGTACAAAGACTGTAAAAATGCAAAGTGAAAGACTCGCTAGAATGGTGGCAGCTTATCTCTGAGAAGAGATGTGACGGCTACTCACATTCGCAAGAAGATGATTACAATGAGACTTTGAAGGCATTTTTCAAATAAGAAGGAATGCCAAAAACCCTAGACATCCAAAAACCTAACCCTAGGATATGAAGCACCAAAAGTCATGTGGGCCCCGTTTGGGTAAGTGACTACATCAACTTCTCGGGGTCGTAACTTTTGCATACGATCTCTGTTTTAGGCGTGTGATAACTCGTTGAAAAGGCATCGTCGAGGAGATTCATTTTAGGGGATCAATCATGCATTTGGATATCATTGAGAACCTTGATCTCTAAAAACCTTCATTTAGGCCCTCAAAATGGCCCTGAAAGTTAAAACCTGCTAAAAATAGTAAATTGCCAAAATTGTCAGAAAACTATTTTGAGCTAGACAAAAAAGGTGGGTGGCCACCGATATCCACCTGGATCACCTGCTTGGGAAAACATCATCGTTTTCTCCACTTCTTTGACAGTCACAGCTAGTTGTCCTTTTGCTATTGCTTCTTCTGCAACACAAGTTCTTGCCTCAACTGGGCTATCTGACAGGTATATTTGAATTCCTCCGATCATCAGAATGTCCTTCTGATCCTTCTCTATCAGCTCCATTTGTTGATCCAAACTCACATCTGAGTTCTTGAGACTTTCACATAGCCTCATCTGCTCTCCCCTTCCCACCTAGAAAATTGGGATTTCTGTCATGCCCACCTAGCAGTCTATGAGATCCCGCATCGATCTCATCTCATTGCCCTCCTGAAAATATGAATTTCCCTTGTTGTCCTCTTGACAATCTATGAGATCCTGCAATGATCTCATCTTATTGCCTATCTGGAAATTGGAATTTTCTGTTCTTCCCTCTTGGTAGTCTGAACCTTCACCCCTACCCACCTGGTAGCTTATGATATCTTCAGTTGATCTCTCACCCTCATCATTATCACTGAGATTCCTCCCAGCTTCTGGTTCACATACCTGAACCATTTCCTCTTTATGATCCCTAAGACTTTCTGCATGCCTCAGCCATTCCTTCAATAGTCTCTGTTGTCTTCTGGCCACCAATTCCCTGACTGGCCATTTTACCTTCATCTTCATGGGCCATTCATACACCCATCACAATCTTGCATCTTGTTGCCTTTTCATTGAAATTTTTTCCATTCTCACTCTAATCTCAGCGAGTTATCTATCCATCATAGCCTTTTCCTCCTACTGGTGGTTCTTGTTTCCACCACATCCATGGCCTTCAATAGCCATCTTCACCTTCCTGTCTGCCCTTCTGGAAAACCTATTTTCACTTTGCAATGGTGAGTGCCTCCAGCCTTCCCTTACAATCGACCTGATTGTCTGTTTCACCACTCCTCTATTGATTGCTTCAAGTATCCTTTGTTGATACATATCCTATGCTCTGATACCAAACTGATCTGTATCAGAGTATTTTCTTTCTCTGCTCTACCTGAAATACACCGAAAAAAACTTGCTTTAATACCAAACTGATGTGTATCTGAGTATTTTCTTTCTCTTCTCTACCTAAAATATACTGACATAAACTTGCTTTGATACCAAACTGATGTAGACCCCCAACCCTCAGGCCAGAATCCGGTACAAGATCATTCTAATCCCTCAGATCTGCAAAACCAAAATGGTTCTTTCGGGCCTTCACTGAAACCCAACGAACGCGATCCACAGGTCCTTCTAAGAAATCCACCTGCATTCATGCCTAGGCATGAGTCTTCATCTCCCCATGGCCATCAAATATGATCACAACCTTTTCCTAAAAAGGTATTTCGGGTTTTGTGACTTCGCGAACCCTGATGTCAAGTTCTCGGACTCTTCGATCCCCTGAACTCTGAAATGCCTAAAAGTTGAAATGGCTTCAACGCCACTTATCCCTGGCCCACATCTCATCCATGTGACCACTTCCTCCATGACCACAGTCTAACTCTAAAGGCATGTCACATTTCGTGACTTCGGGACTTTCTTGTAAAGTATTCCGGCTCCTTGTCTTCGGTACTTCGTGAAATAGCTGAACTCCGAAATGCCGAAATTGTTGGTGAGTGAAAAGCTCCCTGCTTGGGACTTGTCCACGAGACCCGGTCCCATGACCCGGTGCTAATTATTGGAATGCTTTCATGTTTTTACGTGTCAGAACTCCGCAGTGCAAGGTTGTAATGATCCTTGCCCTTTCACACTTCCGGTATCTGAAATACCGAAGTATCGAGCCCTAAAATGTTGATTTTCCATTCCAAAGGGAGATCAACAGCTATGATCCTCCCGTATCTGATGGTTCATTTCCTTTCAGGATCTCGTGGGTCAAGAATCCCAAATTATTTCCCTTTGCATCCCCTATACCCAGAATGTAGAAATCCTCTTTTTCAGGAATTTAACCGAAACTTCAACTGCTGCCACATGTCCTCTGGCCTGCTCCCTGGGACCCACCTTTTGATGTTTCGCTCTTCCTGATTTCGGGATTTGCGCTAGAATGCAACTCTACCTCTCGACTCCTGAACCTCTGAAATGTCAATTTTTGAAGCCTTACCTCCTCTGTGATCTAACGGTTGTGCACTCCTCGATCCAATGGCTCCTACTTATTTGGGACTTCACGAACTGGGAGTTCAGGATGCAGGGACTCCAGGGTTCTTGGTCCTTCAACCTCTCGGTATCCGAAATGTCAATGGCTTCGGATCTTTGCCACGCATCCTCTTCAACGATGGATGGTCCTGATCTCTTCGATGTTTCAGGACTTCGCAGGTCCTATCCTCTGCATACAAGGGTTAAACCTCAAACAACTCCTCCTAGATCCGATGGCTATCTGCTATCTGGGCTATTATTATGTCGTTGCACTTCTCCTATTGTGGCCTGGACATGAAACTTCAATGGTCCAGATCCTCCTCAATGCCCAAATCGACAGCAGTTGTAGCTCCTCTGAGCTCACGCTCTTCTTCCTGCACCTTGGAAGATTTCGAACACCAAAAGGCCTTGGCCTTTGTATTTTCTCTACGAAGCCTGAATTCTTGGCTCTCACCTATATTCAAAGGACACTTCTCTCCTGAGATTTGAAAACTCTGAAACCTTGAAAGGTTTCTTGATCTATGCACTCCTTGCAGGATCCTACACACAATTGTGCTATCCCTTATGAGATTCAGAACTTAGAATAAGTCCTCTCTCTCTCACTCCCACTCTTGCACTTGACCTCCTAAGCTTCAGACTTGAAACAAAGCCTTCCTGCACTCACTCCTTATGCTTGACAAGCCTTCATATGGTTGTCGATCAACACTTCACCCAGGTTTTGGCCTGGTGCACTCCTTGCATAGGTCTTTGTTCTCCCTTGAGATTCAACTGCTCATGACCTCAACGGTCTCTATCCCTTCCTCTTCTTGAGGGATATAAGTGCCCTCTTGGAAAATTATTCTTAAGCACTTCTTGTTGAGCCTGCAGGGTGTTCAGTAACCTCACGAAGGTCCTCCTGTGACACTTTTCTATTCTTTGAACTCAATAGATTTCCTCTATACGCTCAGTGCAGTCACTCGATGCCCTCCTGGTATAGCTTCCAGAATCCTCAGTGATTCTTTCTTCCTTCTGTTCACTCTATGCACTTGCTCAATTCCCTCCTAGCGGAACTCTACAAAACCTACAGTGTTTTTTTCTTCTTCTCTCTCTCTGAAATCAAACAAGAGTTCTCCCTGTGCACATTTGCACTCATTCGATGACCTCCTGGAAGAGCTCTATAGAACATTCAACAGTTCTATCTTCTCTCATTGAACTCAAAATATTTCTCCCTCATGCACTCTATGCCCACGCTCAATAAACTCTTGGTATAGCTTCTACAGAATCCCTCAGTGATTATGCTTCTCTGAACGAACTCAAGAGAGTTCTCTCCTGTGCACTATCCGTGCTGGCTCAATGCCCACTTGGAAGATCTCTATAAAATCCCTCAGTGATTATTTTCTCTCAATGAACTTTAAGAAGAGTTCTCCTGTGCTCTCTGGGCACTTGCTCTATGCCCACCTAGCAGAGCAATACAAAATTCCTCAGCAATTCTGTCTTCCTCCGTGCTTTCCTCTACACAGTTCCACCTTCAATGTGTTCAACAACCTTGAGGTTCCATCCTTGAGTTTGAGACTTCAGATGGTGCACCCTCCTGGCTTGTCCTTGCCCAAATTTCGTAGATTTTAGGAGTGCATATATGCACTAGTTCTCAGGGACCGCAATGCCCTGTCATGTACCCTTGCATGAGACCACAAAGAAATCCAAACCTGAAATCAAAGAACCCATGCAAATGCACACCTACAACATACATCTATAGCATAAAACAACACACATGGCATTCATCCATAAACACATAAAGACACATATAATTCATGTAGGAAATTTCTCTTTGTATTAATATGGAATGCTTGTACAAAGGTGTTTGAGCACGGACTGTAATAGAGTCCGGGCTCCTTCCTATCTACTCTCTCATGTAGACTAACTCTCTTTTTCTACTTGACTCAAAACAAGCTCTAAGATCTTTTGCATGAGGGGGCTCTTTGAGCTCTTCCCTCCAAGCTACCTACCCTATTCAATTTACATTAAATTTACATTGAATGGGCTTTCTAGTCCAGATCGTATCTAGATCTCAACCTTCCAACCTACTTAAGGCGATTTCTATCTAAATCCTGTGCATACGCATGGCTTTATGGCTCTTCCAACCTTACATTCATTAAATACATTTAATTCAAAATTGAAATGTGAGAGGACTGGTGCCTCTCTCCTTTGAATGCATGCTTTGAATGCATGCGCTGAGAGTGTTTCTAGCTGAAGTGATGCTCCTGCATCACTATAGGAGACATCATCCATCCTACAAACCTATGAGATGTGGAATATAGAAGCTATGTGAATTCTTACTCTCAGGTTACAAACCTGAGAGAAAGCCACTAATAAAGGGTTTTCTGGTTCCAACCTGGGACAAGGGCTAGGAATGTATATGGCCTCCTCCATGACATGAGAGAGAGAAGAACTCCATATGATTATCCGATGTAAGAGAGATCTGTTGAGTTAAAGAAATCCCAAAAAGCGCTAGGCACATCATCATGAGAATAAGAACAAAGATGATGTGATGGCCTCCTCTAAATAGAAGAAGAGTTGATGTGAAGAATCCAAACGATCCTCTTGTCAGTGGCAGTGGGAAAGAAGATCTGTAGAGAAGACATGATTATGGCTGAGCATAAGTGCACATGTGAGGACCTAGCTCATCTGTGTAATACAGTGACTCAGGTCTATGACATCCCTATGGATGTGGCCCCTAGTGGATGAGCACTAGTGGGTGTATCATATCCTTTGTTATATATTGTTCAAGAGTGAGACCCACCTATAACCCTAGTTATTATGTAAAGGGTACAGGTCGACCCCTTCTTATTGTGTCTAAAGATAAACTGTAAAAGATAATTAATAGTAATAGTAATAATAATAATAATATCAATTATTATAATAATAAAAAAATTAATATATTTAAGTGAGGTCGGCCCTATTGTGCCAATAGACACTTAAGTTGATAGGATAAGTCTAATATAAATAAGTTGAAATCTTTCATTTGTAGACACACACTCACTTGCAAGTTTTGGAAATTTCAGCAATCACACTTCTTGTTGTGCTAGGATATTCTTGGTGGCAAAGGTCTTCCTCTTGAAGATTATAGCAAAGGATTTGGCTGGATATTTATCCCTTGTTTGAGAAGGGTTTTGCAGGATATATCTTGTGTTCTTGTGCATGGTCCTTCTTCATGTGAGATTGGTTGTTGCAGCATTTATGGTTATGGTTAATTGTTAAAATGGAATGAACTTCATGTTTAACCTAATGCTATGAAAAACTAACAGAAAATTCCCGAAGTCTCGAAACCCGAAGTCAATCCTGACCATTCGTTGACAGGTACACGTGAACCCTATATTTCTGAGTGTTCAGAATTAGACTATCCAGAAGGTTGTGGGTGAAATTTTTTTTGGCGTGGAAAAGTACCAAAGCTCCGGAGCCCTGAGTAAATCTAGACCATGGATCTAAAAAAGAGTGTGGACCATTGATCCTTGAAATCTTCGAGAGGTCAGTGGTTCGACAATTCAGGGAAAGTTTGTTGGTTGAGGTTGGAGCAGAGAAAGGTCTTGAAGCCTCGGAGTCTGGAGTGAACATGGATCGTTTATCCGAGGGAAAATGCCAACCATCAGATCTATGGATTTTGACCTTTCGCTAGTTCAGAGGTTTTGGGTGCAGGAGTATTGTGTTGGTAAATCCTTCAGAGCATCAAAGTCCCCAAGCTCTAGATAACACCTTTTTTTTAGCACCCGGTTCTAGCCTAAGGTCATGTGAGGTTCCACTGAGGAAAATAAGCTAGCGCCCAAGGCTTGATACTGAGGAAAAAAGGGGCTTAGTATAAGCGCTCGCAAGTTTTGTGTGGACTTGCACAAGTAAATAAAAGGGACATGTGAACATAGTAAAGGATCCAGCTGGGATCCAAGAGCTAATTTGGCTCCAAAAAAATATCCTAGACCGAGAGGTTGTGCAAGCCCCAAGTGGATGGGGGGGGTTTACATCACAATCAAAAGGCTTTAAACTACCATGCTCGAACTAGAGATTGATAAAGGGAGAAAAGTGGCCAATTCCCCTAACTCTTTCGAAAATTCCTTTGAATCAATTTCCTCCCATATCCACCTCAAGGATAATTTCTCCCATGTCATCAGCAAAATCCAACCTCAAGGTTCCAATCAGTCTAAGGATGCCACAGAAGAAAAAACAACAAATATATAAAAAGAGAGAAGTAGTGAAAAGAGACAAACCGCCTCTCATAGAAAATATGGTTTTTAATGCTATCAATGTTATTTTCTTTTCAGAACAATTTTTTTTATATGACAAAAATTTTGGAAAACAAATACACATTTAGACAAATTTGTTTTGGACAACATGGATATGATGCTATTTTTGGATATAGTCATGTTTTATTTTTGATATTAAAATATTTGGCTATTAATATGAGGATGGGTGTTACAAGGTGGATGTTTGAGTTAAATTTTTAGGATATTATATTTCATGTTTTGATGATTATTAAAGAAATGAAAATTGGAGTGACAAGGGGTGCCTCCTATTTAGTTGTTTTTTAAATAGACCCTTATTTATATATTATTATTTATTTGTCTCAACTAATTAGTTAATCTAATTAATCTTAACAAAATAAAGGTAGTTGAACTACCATAACTTATTGAGAAAGAATACAAGCTCAATCAATTGAAGAGACAAAGGGGGAGAGAACAAAAGGAGAACCTCTGATATAAGGTCTGTTATGTACTTGTGAGATACTTCTCTTCTTCATTCATTATGAGTTTACTAGAAAACTAAACCATCTTGATGACAAAATGGTCTTATTGAAGGCAACATGATTCAAAATTGAATCACATATTTCAACAACTTGTTTTTAAAGTTTGTGATCTTTCTTTGGCAGTCTATGTGTTCTTGTTTGTTTATGGATTAGATTTCATGACTGATAAAGGATATTTTGTAGAGTCAAGTGAAAACACTTTTATGGAAAGATAATCCAGATCTTTAGCTTCAGTTCTTTTGTTGTCGGATTCTTTTTGTATGGTTTCCATCGAAGAAATCTAAATCTGACTTTGGTCCCACCCTTGTAGGGGTTTGTAAAGAGATGTTTTCTTTGTATCTAAGAATGAAATTAATATAAAAATTAGATTTCTGATTTCAGTTTCGCATGTGTATCTTAATGATATTGTTCAGATTTTACTTTTATTCTTGTCTCTTTTCTTGTACACACTTATGTATATATTTGATTTATATCTTTTGCACATTTACATATAACATATAAAATCAGCCTTAGTCCCTAGTTCATATTACCTATGGATTGAGATATTGTTTTGAATTAAAGGATATAAACTTTAAGTAGCATTCCCAACTATCTCGGCTTAGCCTAACAAGATCTGAAAATGATTGAGTAAGGTTATTCATACCTTTTCCTCAACATATTCTTCTATCCTTTGAAGACTACGCCTGTGCCATTCACCACGTGTACACCCCTGTGAGTGAATATCTTCCCAATTCTTCCTCTTGGAGAACTATTAGCACCTCGAGTCTCATGTCCTTTGAAGACTAATCCATGGCCATTCTCCACTGGTCAAATCACCATGACCAATCCTGGGAGAATGCTTGTCTGACGCTTCAAAACAACAATGTGTATTTCCTTTGTTTGTTGATGATTACAATAGGAAAATGTGGGTGTATTTTTTGAAACTAAAATCATACGTGTTTAATGAATTTCAAAATTTCAAATCCTTAGTAGAAAAAGAGTCAGGTTGTCATATTACCTCTTTTAGGTTTGATAATGGTGGTGTTGGAACACATATATATTTCTAAACATTAGACTTTAAATAGATTTCATTCCCATTTAAAATAAGAACAAAGCGCACTTGATTCTCAGCGTTGATGAAGTCTTCTTTATAATCAAACAATCCTAATCTCTTCGGAGTTATGGAGTCGCCTACTCATTAAAGGTCAAACCCTTAAGGACTACTTTGGAGTTTCAAGCTTCGGATTTTTGTGCTTCAAGCATTCCAACATGTTTCACTTTCAAAATCTCAATGCACGAAAAATGCTCGACATATCCTAGTCACTATATACACGTATGCCTCCATAATATTTAACACGTCACTGTAGGAAGTGGCCCTTCGGGAAAATAATGGAGAGCTAACTTGAAAATATATGAAGTAACGAATCCTGAAATACTAAGCCTTGATTAAAAAAGATAATCCTAATTAAAAGTTAAATCAATAACTTCGCACAATCGGAGTTCGGATATTCACCATCCATCACATTCTGAGTATCTCGAAGTCTGAACTTATGAAATGCTTTAGACACTAATCAGGGTTAATTAAGGTTGAAGAATAATTATTCAATAATTAATCGCTTCACGACGTTGGGTTTCGGGGATCCTGTCTCGAGATACTTTCAATATCCCAAAGTCCGAAATCCCAAAAGAACTTAATGATAAATGTGATTAATTAACGGGTTAAACATGATTAAAGTTAATTAATCACTTTTTGATTTCACATTGCGGAAATCCTATCTCAATATCACCTAAATATCCTGAAGCAAGAAACCCTGAAATACTTAAAGTTAATATGATTAATTAGTGTATTAAACAATTTGTCTCGTGATTAATTTATCGTTAAGTCATAGTTCATATAAATTCAAATATTATTTCACATATCCGAATCACGAACCACCAACCATTAATGGAATTAATAATCGATATATGGAAATGATTTCAAATAAGATCTCATAAACTGCCTAAATATTTTCATGAAGGAAAGAGAATACATTGTCAGTAAAGGTATACACAAATTGGTGCACTCAAGGTGAAAAAGATATTGAATTCTGCATTCCATTTGTGTTTTCACAGAGCAAGCTTTAGCAACCTAAGAAGTTTGCGCATTTCTTGTGACAGGTGACATAGATCTGAGTTTTCTACTATCATGGCTCCGTAGAAAATGGTTAAAGAGGCTAGTGAGAGCTCGAGCTAGAACATGGATGTCCTATCGAACACATCATCGAGAGACGTAGATACCGTGAAAACCTGGACGTGAGTATTTGACATTCTACAATACAAATTGATCAACTCTCCAGATGATCCAGGCAACGAGGCAACTAAAACCCAAGCTATGAAATATAAATATGTCACTCAATCAGAGATACAAAAAATAAACATGCTGCCAAGGCTCGTGCCTTATAATGATATGATTGGTTGGGAACTGAAGAACATTGAGATCTCGACCAGGAGCATTTGCAATTCAAAAAAAATTGCAGTTGGGTCCTTCCGACCAGAGAATGTTCAAGTAATGTACAAATTGTCTCCAGTACCCAATTACATTTATAATGCCACTTTCCTGATGGATTTCGATAGAAAATAATGTGCGCAACATGGGAAGAACTTACTTGACTTAATCAAAGATTGGTACTCCCTTCCTGAGAAATTTAGAGTAGACACCCATGGCATATACACAGTTACATCATTAGAACCTCACATGATGTATGTAGTCATGATGTTATGTAGGATTTTTGGAAAGGAAAATTCTACTCACTTCTTATTGCCATGGGTAACAATCATGCATACAGTAGCAGAAGGGTATTCCTTAGACTAGGCCAAAATATTATCGGACAATTTGGTCAGGGAAATCACAGAATATCAATCATCAAAATCCAAAGGGAAACCTGCCCCATTTTACATGTCGGCATACATCATGGATGCCATTTTCTTTATGATGCCATTTACTTTGATGGGCTGTAGCTAGACTCCGACCAATGATGAACCAATACATTTCTATCACTCCAAGCTATGGGAGAATAAAGAAAAATATTTCATCTATGAAATCTGCATCTATGTGGTGGTGTCGATACATATCGCTATATATGGTTTCCCACCTCCCAATATTTTAGACAATATAGTGGCCAACTTGGGAAAAATAGAAGATTGGTTCATTGAAGAATATTTCTCTTACATAAGGGTTTTTGGGTGTTCCATTCCTCCACATGCCTTACCAATGTTTCTACTAGATCGATTGGTGTGCCAAGAGGTAGCACATCAAACTGTGCTAGGAGGAATCAGTAAAGAGATAAAGGAAGCATAGAAAAAAGTGTGGCCCACCTTTCCTTTGCAGGTTGGTACTTTCTCACTGTTAGATTTTGGCCACTCAAAGGTAAAGGTTGCGACCCTAAAAGACATTAAGCTTGTAAACATTGAATTCAAGAAAAACGATCCTCAGAAGATCGTGGGAAATCACATGGATCTTCACAATATAAATAGATATGAGTATGAATATTCCCCATAAGATGAGATGCTACGAGGAGAAAGATATTATCAGGAAGTGTTGCGCCAAGTCCAGAATTTGGCTCTAGACAAATTATCCGATTTCTATAACTTTCAGAGACACCGAAGAAATAGTCTACCTAAATTCTTACAGGGATAAGTCCCAACATATTCAGCCACACAAGAAGTTGCGACCTAGAATTTAGAAACAAGAAGCTCCAGTGGACAAGACATTCAGGAAAAATTGGTGAAAACAGAGGTTTTGACACAGAAAGAAAATATTGCATCATCAAATCAACTTGATGATCAAATGAAATCTCAAGCTGAAGTTTTCATCAAAAAGGGACAGGATGCATCGTTGTCCACACAGTAAAACCCGACTGCTAATACATCAGAACAACAACCATCCACCAATATAGGAAGCCCTATCAAATGGTTCACACCTCTACAATCCATTCGGGAGAATCGAAATGTTGAGGTCATATTTATAGAAGATCTTACTCCTATTTCGGTTGAAGAAATGCCCCCTTCTGACTTCTTCTTCAACAATAAGAGGAGGGCTATAGTAAAAAGAGAAACGCACCAAAGGGATGGTGCAACTGTCAAGAGGAACAGAGTGATATATGATGGATAGGCCTTAGAGGAGGTGGAGTTTTATATGGATGTGGCAGGCACATTGGGAGCTTTTTCCACAACAAATCACTGTTCAGTTGGAAATCTTGTAGAGAAATTGAAGAAGAAGGAATTTTTGGTGGATTAGTTGCAAAACCAAGTAAATATTGTGGAGAAGAATGTGAGAAATGATATGAATAATATTTTTGAGCATATTAGAGCCTGTGACAGACAGGAAATCCAACAGCTCAAAATTAGTCTTGATGAAATGCATAAAAATTCACAAGCAAGTAGAGAACTGACCATCCAACAAGGAAAATTTGTCAAACAAATTCAGGCCAAAGCACATTTAGTCGAAGTTACAACAATGGAGATGGAATATTTCCAAGCCCAGGCATTGGAGGTGCACGAGAAGTTGGAATCGGCCCAGCAAAATCTTTTTATTAAAGTAGAATTTGTTCAAAACTATTATTGGGTGGTAGACCATTCTTTAAATAACATTTACATAAGGGGGAGATAGGCCACTGCATCTCGGGCTACATTCCAGGAGGCCTTTTTATCAGCATCAAAGGATGAAGTGGCCAAGGTCTCTATATTGTCCCTTTCATAACAAACTCAAGGTGATATAATACTGAAAACCTAGGAGGCAAGCCTAGTTGAAAGTAAAAGACTAGCCAGGGAAGTGAAGAAATTTTTTGAAGAAGCAATGTCTTCACTCAAAAAATAATCGTTGAACATTGAGAGAGATAGTATCTCTGAGGCCCTGGGGAAAAATGATATAGCAAAAAATCAACTTGATTCCAAGACAAGCATGGAAGAAGCACTGACTACAATCCAACAATCAAAGAAAATAGACCTTATTCATATTAATAAGTGGATAGTCAATCCTAGATTATGGATACAGGCTATAGATTTGGAAGCAAACACTATGCAAGATAAGTTTCCTCACATAGAAAATAAGTTATATACCTTCGAGGCAAATGATACAGCAGAACCTTCCAGATTAATGGTACATTTCGTAGGCAAATGTGTTCATTGTGTCGAGCAAGGGAAAGCCAACACGTCTGGAAACAAATGAGACATCGTGTGCATAACATTTACACAGGTCATGATTAGAGGCCAGTTGCTTCTAAGCTGGAGGACAAGAAGAAGAAACGCCTCTGCTAGCAGGCAAAGAGACAGAGAAGACGCGAATGAAACTCTTCAAATTTTACATATTGTAATATTTATTGTTTTTGAAATTATGAGAATTGCAACAGCTTAGGGTTGAGAACATTTTGTATAAATACATAGTTTGAAGACTTAACAAGGGTTGTTTCTTGCCAAATGTAACAAAGAAAAATATCCTTTGAGAATTAATACAAGTGTAGACAAGGATTCCAAATTTTGTTTAGATTGAGTTATGTGTTTCTTTTGTTCTTACATATATCAAAATTTCTCTATGTGTTCCTTGATAAAGGTTTGATTTCAATTTAGTACGAAAACTATTGTAGTCATATTTCATTAATAATTTGTTAAGAAAACAATTTTTCCTGTACATTTATTGTGAGTAAAGAAAGACCTCTGAGTTGTGTGGATTACTATATTTTATACTTTATTCAAGGTTATGCTTCCTATTTTTTTCTACTGCAACAAAGTGAGATTCTTCAGCAATTGATGCCTTTCTTTGTTTAACATTTTAGTGTTTTTCTCTCGCATCATTTGATTTAGCAATTTAGACTCAGACAAGAAATACGATCTCTGGCTAACAGGTTGTTAATTTCATTTAAGGAACTTTTGTCATACAACTAAGGTAGAAAAAACACACCTTAAAACTTTCCTTTAATTCTTGATGCCTGACATTATTCTTTGAGCCTTAGGTTTAATCTCAGGAACAACAAGTGGAAAAATTTGTTCCAAAAAATTCATATGCTTGTGTCATGGGAATAAATGCAAGGTGTATGTTGCAGAACAAGTGTGTTCAAAATAGGTTTTGTGCTGAGGAAATGTTCAGAGTAATATACTTGTTGAATAGATCTCCAATTATGGTGGTGAAGTAGAAGACTATGTTTATTATTTGGGTTGGTTGTCATTGAATTCAACCCTTGAAGAAAGTCTGGTAGCGAATTATGGTAGCACAAAGGTTTGGGTAATGGACCCAAGTTTTTTTGATGTATAATGGTATGAGTTTTAATATATTTGAAGGTAAGACTATTCTATATGGATAGTACATGTCATACCATTTCCAATGGTATGTGGAACATTACATAATTCCTCATGGTTAGAGAGTTATGTCCATGTGAAGTTGGAGAACCCTCATGAGTCATCTAGAAGCCCCAAAAGGTCAAATTAGTCAAAGTGGTTGCAAAGAAGAAATTATTTAAATAATAAAGTGAAGTGATTAGTGTAATATAAGTCAAGGATACAAAATAAATTATTTAAATAATAAATTTAATGGAGAAATTACTAAGTGGACAAGTGGTTAGAAGTGGGTTATCCCTAAAATAAGGAAAGTGGTTTAATATGGTTAGAATATAACCCGTTGAGGAAGCTACATAAAAGTATAAATAACAGACAAGGGTCTCTCATTTAATTACATTTGAGCATAATTGAATATCTACAAGTGACTGAGGTAACCAAAGGATATCTAAGGCGAAATTCAGAGGGAACGTGAAGTAAAGAAGGCCGAAATTCAAGGGAGGATAAATTATTTTGATGATGCTTTCTAAGGTATGTTATTTATAGGTCATCTCACCATTTTCGCAATAAATTTTTTTCTAGAATGATTTAGACTGCGAAATCTGGAGGTTGTTGAGGAAACATATCCTAATAGCTGTGATAAAACTTTCATCTTGTGGGTCGTTGTATTTTGGGAGTTACACTCCATGGAAAATAAAGTTTGTGGCTAGTCCTTAAACTAGTCTAAAACATGTGTTTCGGGTAAAAATGTCATAACTTCTTCATAACATATCCAAATTAAGTAATACCAAATGTAATGGTTAGAGTATAGTCTATAGTATGTTGTGTACCATTTTCATATATATACAACAAATATTTTGTGTGGGGAATTCTCTACAATTTCGATCTCTAGAATAAGTCTTAATTCATCAAGGTATGCCCTTTTTTCTATAACTCATTTTCTTGGAGGTTCAAAGAAGTCAAACCTAGAGAAATTGCAAACAAAACACTAAAGAACATTGTGTACCATTTTCAAATCTTTATTCATTACATGTACATAGTTATGATTATTGCAAGTTAGGGTTGTTGACTAATCCAAAATTAGTCATGTGAAACTAAAGTAAAGTTTGATGGAAATGCTAGTCTCTTGTTGTTAAAATTAAGGAAGGTTTACAGGTATGTGATCATATACATCAGGTATGTTACAGAGTTACAAATCAGATTTGGATGATGAAATTGATGAGGGATTTTGGTTGAGGTACATGTTGGGTACATGGTTGATACAAGTAGTTGATGAGTTGGCACATACATGAGGTGTATAGTTGATGTTGCTGGTACATATTGATGAGTCATAGTTGATAAGTAGTTGATGCATGATTGGTACATACTTGGTACATGGTTGGAGGCACTTGTTAGTAGTATTGTTGATACATGGTTTATGAATGATGTAGCATACTTTTCTTGGTATATTATTAGAAGAACATATTTATCTTGGTGATGACTATGAGTTTTTTGATATGCTTGGTTGATGCACATATTGGTGATATTGTGCATATGGTTGAGATTTGTCTTGGTGATTGATCTTGGTCAGTAGATCTGATTTGGTTGATGATATTGATGAGACATGTCGTTGTGATAGGTTTTTTGGAGAAGTTGTTCTGACTAGTTATTTGTACAGGTTTGGTGCATGGTTGATGCACTTGTTTATGGTATAGGTTGAGGTACAGGTTGATGTATGGTACATGTTGGCATAGGTTATTGGTATAGGTTGTTACAAGTTGTTTGGTGCAGGTTGACTGGTACATGTTTATATCAGTATATCTCATAATTATAGTGTGACAATGATTCCATCATTCTACTTATATTTAATGGTGGTTGGGCAGGTGATTGTAGCCACCTTTCAGTTGTAGTCATAGAACATAGGGGGTTGTAGCCTCCTTCTGATTGTAGACAGAGAATTGGGGAGTTGGAGTTTCCCTCAAGTTGTATCCTAATAAACTAGGGGGTTGGAGTCTCCTTCCAATTGTAGCTAGAAAACAAAGGAAGTTGGTGCTTCCAATGAATGTAATTCTCAAATACGTATAATAAAAAACATTCTATGGTTTTCTACTTCTTTGGGTTTCCATGTAAAACACTGATGTACTGTGTATGTGTATGATTGCTCATTTTTTCATCGTTTATTTACTATGAAACTATTGGATGATAATGTTACATTGATATAACACTTTCATTTTGTGGTTAAAAATGATTAAATTGCTCTATTACCGATTCACCCCCTCTCTCAGTAATCCAACTGCCTCCAGAGGAAGCATGGTTTGGAAGAAATCCCAAATTCAACCATCTTAAATTCTTTGGTTCTGTTTGTTGATGATTACAGCTACGTGAGATATCCTCTAGGACACATACTAAGTGAGTCAACATGTGAGAGAGTCCATGATTTGGGTATGCCCATGAGATGGGTGTTTCATTCCTCTCTGATATGGAGATGGAACATTGTGTGCCCATGTGTAGGGAAGATTCCCATGAGATGGGTGTGTCATTCTCTTTGAGACAGAGATGGAATGTTGTGTTCCCCTGAGTAGGGAAGATTCCCATGATATGGGTGTCTCGTTTGAGATGAAATGATGTGTACCCCTATGAGGGGTGAAGGATCCCATGTGATGGGTTTATTGTTCTCCTCTATGTAGAGAGTTGAGATGATGTGGTACTCCAGATGATTCTCCTGTGAGACTCAATGAGATATAGATATGTTGAGTAGTATGTCCTTGTGGCTGAGAACAAGGGGAGATGTTCGTAGTGTCTGAGTACTAGTGAGTGTGTGTCCAGATGATTCTATTGTGAGACACAATAAGATAGAGATCTGTTGACCTGGAAGTCCCTAATAATAAGGTGGAAAACACATATTTGGGAAAAAATGTGTGCTAGCCCTCTTTCTTCGGGACCTTGGTCACATGGCATGCCATGTGGCCAAGCACTTTCACCTTATCCTCTGCCTGGCCCCCTGGTCTAATGCCTATGATCGCGTGGATATCCCCCTCCATCCAGGGATTATCTCGAAATTCGTGCCCAATCCAAACTTAAATACAATTTCTGCCATTTCTATGAACAAGGAACACAGATGCCTTGTTGGTTAGTGCATGGTTGATATTTTGTTGTTATACCCAAAGCTCGTCGGTTCAATTCCCCCAGAGGCAGAACAAACTTTTACCCAGTCGTCTTTGGCCAAATTTGGGGTGCCATGTGGCACCTAGTGATTGGGCTATGTGTCACCCTGTGAATGGGCCATACTGTCTAGTCATCAACCCAATCACCTACACAGTCATCTTCCCAGTCATACCTACCACATCATCCCCGTACCTTCCATGTCATCACTGTACCTTCCACGTGTCATGTTTGTACACTGCCACATGTTCAATTTTTATTGGTCAAAATCAGCCCCTAAAAATGCCAAAAATGACTACCATGTGGAACATCCTAGTGTTTCCATGTGTCCTGTTAATGTCCTCTACCACCTGTTCTGCTGACGTACTGCTGATGTCAGCAGTACAGACTGTTGACTTTGGCTTTTTACCAGTTTGACCTGAACTTCAGATCATGATATCATGAGCATACGACATTCATTTGAGCCCGTTAAAGTTGTGTTGGGTTCATATTAATGAGGCCTTCCCACATGTTCGTTTTGACATCATAATGAGAACATTGATTTTTAGGCTTTTCTGAGCCCTATCAAGCTCTTGGATCCAAATCTGGATCACGCCTTCCCACTAAGGACCTTTTGGACCCAAAAAGGTTTATTACATCAATTGAATATATCCTTACATCAATCAACTAATGAAAAACAACCTAGACTTAACATTAACTAGACTCAATAAGTGATTCCATAAATCAAATCACTTTTATTACATCAATGACGATGAAACTGACTCAATTTACATATAGGGCATAAAATTTGCCCAGTTCCAGTTGTACAACCCATCTCCTGCCAACAAAGTGTCACGGTCATTCCTCTACTTCTCTACAACATCCACCTGTTGTCCTCTTATAGCATCTTTCTATTCCTCGACAGTGTCCTTCTGTTCCTTTGCAACATCAGTATTTTTCTCGATTCCTTCAGGCTTTGTTGAGCATCACAACTTTGGATGAAACCTCCAACAACTATCCTCACAATGTCCTCTCTTCTAAAAATGTGAGCAAGTGTTTCTTGCTCGAAGAAACTTGATGGAATTGCACCCTGATTGAGTCGAATCCCCCTTGGATTTCTTTGACTCCTTCCCTGACTGCACTGACTTTGCTAGCAGATTATTTTTGACCTATAGTGTGGCATCATCATGTCTTGGCGTACTTCTTGTCGCCATGATTTTTCTTCCATATACTTTATGTTTCCAGCAGTCTACAACACAATGGTTATTGTTGCTACAAAACGTGCATGGAATCATTTTCCTGATAAGATTCATGACTCTAGCATTCTCATCAGTAAAGGTGGGCGAAGGTGATTTATACCTTTTAACCTATTTACCTTTCTTTTATGACTCACTGTTTGCATCACTACTATCTCGAGCTGCCTATTTTCCTATCCGAGTCTGAAACCATTCTGATGTCAATTCTGGATGTCACTTCCAACATTGGTCAGCATTGTGTCCGAACTTTTGATAGTGTGTACAACGAATCACTGGACTCTCATCCTTAGAATATCCTCCTGCATATCCTAATCCTTCCCAGAGTGGACATGCATGCACTTCAATCGGCTTAGCTCTGCCTTGGCCATATTTTCCAAGGCCTTTCCCCTTATGGTATCCAAACTTCAATAGAATTCTCATACCGAATCCTTTGGTATGTTTCTCAAATGCTGCTATCTCCGGATGGTTGGAATCCACTTCCTTATCAGCTACGGGTGAGGCTGGAGTGTAATCAATGCTTTCTACTAGCGAAGAGAATGTGCCAAGGACCTCTCCTGTCGACTGCTCCTCAACTGGAGTAGCATAAGTATATGAATCCTCCTTATCTGATTGCCTTTAGAATGGATGAGTTTCATCATCCCTAACAGGGCTTGGGCTTCTAGCTGAAGGACTTCCTCCAACTCACCTTGCTTCCAATGCCAACATCAATGTTCGCATTCTTTCCCTGTCTTCCTCGATAATCTGCACCAATATTCACAATTCAACATTCTCTTGCTGCATGGCTTGTTTTATCTCCTCAAGCTCCTGGAGTCTATCTCTCTTCAATATTTTTCCCATATTCATAGTTTTTCCAAATGTCATCTTGCTCTGATACCACTTGATCTGAAAATCGAAGCTTAGTAATTACACACTATAACCTCAATTTAATCAAAACCTTTTTCTGATAGTGCACGTGAATATAAGTACAAAAAAGACTTGAATAATTAAGAGCAATAATAGATAACACAAAAACACAAACCATCAACCAATTGTAAACAAGAAGTTGATAACGGAGTTTGGCAATCTTGCCTACGTCTCCGGGTGTTTGTCTTCAGTTCAGGAGGCTTTCTCTATTAAATATTCAATGCTTTAAAATATTGATTCAAATTACATCATATATGGAATTTGAATGACTATTTTTATTCTTCTCTATCTCAGAAACTTGACGCAACAGACGACACTAAAAACAGAGTAATATAACTCCTGGAAACTGCCTCCAAAGCTCAGCTACTTGCACTTCTCAAGACTACTTGACCTTGGATTCAAGATTATTTTCTTGTCTAAAACCTCTCAATGAATTATTTTATATATCCATGAGGTAGAGGGATCAAATCCCAACATCCCACTTTTCGTGGCACTCAATTTGGCCCAATATCCACCAAGATATGACCAAATAACCATAAAATCAACATAAAATCATGAATAAACCTAATAATAAGGTGGAAAACCCATATTTGGGCACAAATGTGTGCTAGCCCTCTTTCTACAGGACCTTTTTTGCATGGCATGCCATGTGGTCGAGCGTTGTCACCTTATTCTCTGCCTGCGCCCCTGGTCTAATGCCTATGGTCGTGTGGATAGCCCCCTCTGTCTAGGGGTTATCCCAAAATTCATGCCCAATCCAAACTTAAATACAATTTCTATCATTTCTATGAACAAGGAACACACGTGCCTTGTTGGTTAGTGCATGGTTGCTAGTTCGTTGCCATACCCAGAGGTCGTAGGTTCAATTCCCCCGAAGGCGGAACAAACTTTTACCCAGCCGTCTTTGGTCAAATTCAGGGTGCCACGTGGCACCCAGTGATTGGGCCATGTGTCACCCTATGAATGGGCCATACTATCCAGTCATCAACCCATTCACCTACATAGTTAGTTGCCTAGTCATACCTACCACGTCATCATCATACCTACCATGTCATCACCGTACCAGCCATGTGTCATGTTCGTACATTGCCATGTGTCCAATTTCTATTGGTCCAAATCAGCCCCTAAAAATGCCAAAAATGACTGCCATGTGGCATGCCCTAGTGCTACCATGTGTCCTACTGATGTCATGTTGACGTCCTCTGCCACCTGTCATGGTGATGTCAGTAGTACAGACTATTGACTTTGACTTTTTTCCAGTTTGAATTGAACTTCAGATCGCGATATCAGGAGCATACGATGTTTGTTTGAGCCCGTTCAAGTTGTGTTGGGTTCATATTGACGAGTCCTTCGCAAACGTCCATTTTGATGTCATTCTAGGCACATTGATTTTTTAGATTTTCTAAGCCCTATCAAGCTCCTTGATCTAAATCTGGATCAACGACCCTCCTAGGGTTTCCAGAAATTTCACACGAGCCTCCTTTTCCTAGGTTAAATTTGTGGTTGAATTGGAAGTTGGGGATTAATTTGGAATAAGAGAGTATGACCTCCTCCGGGGCACCTCCAAATACTCTTAGAGTGAAATTCCGATTATTTTGATATTTTTCCCTAGGGTTTCTAGGGTTTCACAATTTTCTACAGATTTTTGGTTTTAGGGTTTTTGCAACTCATTGAAGGAGTGTTTTTATCTCACCAGTATTCCTGTGAATATCTTAAGGCTTATTGTTGGCATTCATAAGCCCAAAAAAACCTAAGGTTTCTATCCTAGCCTAGTCGTTAGGTTTTCTATCCCAGTTGGCAAGGGTTTATGAAGAATATGAAAATATGGTGAACAAAACCTTGGTGTAAGATAGGCTTGATGGATCAAGCAACTTCAGTTCTTGGAAGTCAAGAATTCAGGTTACCCTTGAAGAGGAAGACTTATTGTGGGTGATACAAATTTTTTTACCAGAGACAACTACCGATGAATAGAAGGAAGAAAGAAAGGAATATGATGCCAAGGAAAGGAAGACAATCTTCTACTCAAGATCTTACATTGAAGGGCCAACCTAAAAGTAACAAGATGACAAAAGGTGACACCGTGGCTACCTTCTTCATGAAGATGTCAGAGGACAGAGATCAGCCAGGTTCTATTGGAGAAATCATAGAAGCACCCTCAGGTATGCACTTGAATATATTATTTGTATCATAGTCATGAGGGTACTTGTAGGAGGAAGGAACCTTTGCTAAAATCATGGATCCAAAGGAATATCAGTGCATTCAGAGGAACAACACACCGGAAGTAAGGACTACAAGTTTGATTGTTTTAATTATCATACCTCTAACCTGCATTTCTAAGTTTGCTACATTACAAGTAGGTATTGTAGTTGTGACAACAATCCTTAAATTGTTTTGATTCTAGATATGTACTCATTATTCTCCTCTAGGAGATATTCTTGTTTTGTTTCATTTCATTTGTTTTCTTATTCTAGGTAGGTTAACAACAAAGGAAGATGTTTATAATTCAAAATTTAGAGGGATTCAAAACTATTTGAGAAGGAGGAAGAACATAACCATTGTTGAGGCAACCAAAGAAATGATGCATGATCTGAGTCTATGATTATGTGGACAGAAGAATGCATGAAAACACTATATGTTCAGAATAGGAGTCCTCACCAGATTTTGAATAACATAACTCCTAAAGAATCCTTCACCAGATTGAAGCCTGAGATTGGACACTTCAAGATATTTGGGTGCCTGTTATATTTTCATGTACCCAAAGAGAAGAGATCCAAGCTAGACCCTTCAAGGAGAAAGTGTAAATTTGTGGGATACAGTGAATCTTTGAAATCATATCGGATCTACATCCCTAGTCAGAGATAGATTGAGGTAAGCAGAGATGTTATCTTTGAAGAAGAGATATCCTTTCAAAGATCCAGAGAATATCAGATGGAGTTTGACAGTGAGACAATACCTTCTTCCTCTTCAACAGTCCAAAGGGAGATATACATTGATACAATTGATCCAGTTGCTCTAGTTAATATTCCAAGAGACATTGTGGTAGGCCATAAAAGGCTTGTCTAGGCTTGACAAACTTTGAAAAAAGAAGAGGGACATGCAGCTCCTCAAGGCACATTCCAAGAGAGAAAGAGACCAAAAAAATTTGAGCTATTTTTCAGCCATGAGCCACATTGTTGATACAGATCCTTCTTGTCATGGAGAAACAATAGGTCAATAGGTATGGAAAGATTCCATGATAGAAGAGTATCAATCCATTTTGAAGAATGATGTATGGGATATTGTTCTAATACCAAAAAAGAAGTTTTTAGTGACTTCCAAGTGGATCTATATGATCAAGCATGCAGCTGATGGAAGTGTCGAGAAATACAAAGAGAGATTTGTATCCAGGGGCTTCTCACAAGCAAAGGGAGTTGACTATGATGAGACATTTGATCCAATTTCCCGATACACTTTCATCCATACTATCATCCATGAGTTGGAAACTACATCAGATGGATGTAAAGACAACCTTTCTCAATGGTGATATTGTGGAAGAAGTTTACATCAAGTAGCCAAAGGGATTTGTGACATACAATGAAAAATCATTTGTACAGGTTGAAGAAATCCATGTATGGACTAAAGAAGGAACCTGGCGCTTGGTACGAGAAGATGGATGGATTATTGATGGGTTTGGATTTCAACAAGAGTGTTGTTGATCCAAACCTATATTATCATATTGTTGGTAATGAATGCCTGATCTTCGTCCATTATGTGGATGATTTATTCCTTACCGATTCATAAAGAATTATTGTTGAATGCAACCGAGCATTGACTTATGTTTTCAAGATGAAGGATTTGGGTATGATGCACTACTTATTGGGACTAGAAGTATGGCAGAGAGCTGATGAGATTTTCCTTAATCAAGGAAAATATACAGTGGAGATATTGAAGAAGTTCGGTATGACAGAGTGCAAATCCATGCCTACACCGATGGTGATGGATTTGAAGAAAATTGATGATGTTTATTCAGATGAGATCGATCCACATTTATAATGATAACTAATTGGATCATTGATATATCTGGTTAACACCAAACTAGATATATGTTATGCAGCAAATGCACTTAGTCAGTTCATGAGTTAGTCGAGATAGACTCACTGGATAGCAATGAAGCATGTATTGAGATATCTATGAAGAATTGTTTGATATGACCTAAGATATGCCTCCAGTGTAGAATTGATTTTCCAAAGACATGTCGATGCAGATTGGAAAGGGAGTGTAGTGGAACAGAAGAGCACATCTTGTTGTTGTTTTACCTTGGCGTCTGCAATGGTTTCATGGTGCAACAGGAAACAGAGCTCTGTGGCCTTGATTACAACAGAAGCAAACTATATATCATTGAGTGTGGAAGTCCACAAAGAAGTGTGATGGAGGAGCATCTCTCCACGTCAATCAACCAACCAGCTAGCTCACGTCAGCATATTCAAATCATGCATTCAAGGAGAAGAGGCATAGCCTTCATTTCAGATTTGAAATTGAATATAATGAATGTTGTAAGGCTGTTGAGCCATGAAGCCATGATTTTGTGTAGGAATTAGGATAGAAGGTCTTTAATGGTTTGTAAGGTTGAGATATAGCTCTGATTCATACTAGACAACCCATTCATTGTAAATTGAATAGGGTAGGTGAGTTTGGAGGGAAGAGCTCAAAGAGCCCCCTCATGTAAAAGATCCTTGTATCTCATTTGAGCAGAGAGGATGCACAAAGAGTATAGTATGCATAGGAGATCATAGAGAGAAGGAGTCAATACCTTGTTACAGTCCATGCTCAAGAACACCTTGTAAAGAGAGGCATTTCTATTAATACAAAAAACAACAGTTTTTCCTGTGTATTTTATGTGTTGAATGAATGTCTTTGTGTGTTCTATTTATGCTATAGATGTATGCTGTGAATGTGCATTTGGAGGAGTTGGTTGATTTTCAGGTTTTGGAGATCTTTGTGGTTTCATGCCAGGAGGGCGTGACAGAGTACTGTGGTCTCTGAATACCAGTGCATAGAGTGCACTTCCAGTTCTACGAAACCTAGACAAAGACTTGCTAGGAGGGCATACCATCTGAAGTCATTAACTCATGAGAAGATCTCAAGGTTGTTGAATACCTTGGAGATAAGGCTATGTAGAGGAGGACACAGTTGAAGAAAGAATCCCTAAGGAGTTATGTATAGCTCTGTGCACAGACGAACTCTACTGTGAGTTCAAGGAGAAGACAAAGCTGCTAAATGTTCTATGGAGAAACTCTGCTAGGAGGGCATTGATTAAGTACTAGGGTGCACAGGCAGAACTCTTTGAGTTTTGGAATTGAGGAAGAGTCCAGGGAAGGATCTTCACAGGGTTGTTGAACACCCTGAAGACTCAGCAATAGGTTGCTTGAGCAAAGGAGTGCTAGGAGGGCATCAAAATTCTCCAATTGAAGGAGAAAGGAAAAAAAAGACTGAGTTCCTTAGGAGTTCGAATCTACAGGAAATCTTAGGACAGATAGAACCTTTGTGCATGCAAAGACTCTGCAAGAGCACAAAAGTTGAAGAATCCTTTGAGGATTCGAAGGATAAAGCTCAGGAGAGACAACGTCTTCAAATACGCGGGTGAGACTCAATGTCGTACAACTCGTAGAAGGAGAGAAGAAAAGGTAAAGGCCTTTAGCATTTGGAGAAAATATTCCAAGTTCAAGAAGAAAGCACATGCTCAGGAGAGAGAATAGTTGTCTTCGGATCAACAGGAGAGATCTAGATCGTTGAGTTTCCACGACTAGGGAGCAGTGGGAGAGCGCACAGGAGGAATAGGTCTGAGCTGTCAGATCTTGATCAAAATAGTCGACAGCCGTTGGATCGGCCAGGAGATGCACACGGTTTAATCCTCACGCATAGAGTAAAGAGAAGCGAAAGTCCCAAAAGAGAGTGAGCCATTGGCATTTCAGAGTTTGGGATTTCAGAGGTTCCGATGAAAAGACGTTGTGACACTCCATAGCGAAAGTCCCGAAACAGTGAGAGGAAATCGCAGTCATCCATATGGAAGGAGGACCCGTGTCACAAGATCACCCATTTTAGGGATTCAGGCACCGAGAACCAGAGGGAGGATTCTTTCAAATTCGTAGCTAGCGAAGTCCCAAAATGATCTAAGCTATCCATTTATGGACACGTGGTAGAGATTAGGAGTCCACTAGGATTTCAGATACCGGGGATTCGAGAGACAAGAGGATTTGTGTCATAGGAGGTCACAAGTTGTGAAATCCTGAAATGAACGAGGATCATCCACCTTAAGAGGACACGTGGCAGCAATCCAAACTTTCGGGGAAAGTCCCGAAAGGAAATTAATTTGGTATTTCAGCTACCGGGAGTACCAGACGTCAGCAAAAGGTTGACACTACGGGATTCGTGAAATTCTGAAATGCGAAGTCTCGAAAAGCATTCAGAGGAGCATTGTCGGGAGCATTTCAGAATATTGGGATTTGACATTTTGGGGATCCTGTGGACAAGAGGTCCGAGCATTTAGGTGTTTGGAAACCCGAAATTGCGAAAGGAGGAGAAGGCCGAGACTTTGGCATTTCAACAATTCGACATTCATCTTTTCGGGAGTCCAGAGGACAGGATGCCAGGAGTTACGCACCGGTAAGTCCCAAAATAGGACTTTGGTCTTATAATGAGAGGTCACATGGATCAGGGGTATAGCCCAAGGGGCTAATTGCTGATTGAAACCATTTCAACATTTCGGTGTTCGGGATATCAAGAAGGCAGAGGTTCTCAACATCAAGATACAGGGAGTCTTGGAACCCGAAGAAAATATTTCCTGTGAGGAAAAGGGTTGTGGTCGCATTCAAAGGCCATGGATGGTAGAAGGACCTATGGATCGATTTGACTAAGATTCTAGCAGGGATTCAAAAGAGCTATTTCGGCTCAGAGGATGTGAATGAACGATCCTTAGACCGGTAGGTCACGCAGGAACCTGTCGAGGCAAGGAGGTGGCACCTGCATCATCAAGTGGTATCAGAGTGAGAACTCTTTTTGCATATTTCAGATAGAGAGAAGGAGAAGAAGACAGAGTATTGGAGGCTCTGTAGATGATTATTTACAGGTAGGCAACAATCCATAGACAGTCAGAAGGACTGTAGAAGAAGCTGGAAACACTCAGGGTTGCAGAGTGACAGCAGTCGGTTTGTCAGGAGGGCAGATAGAGAGCGAGATGGCTACTGAAGGCCATAGATACGCTAGAAAGAAGAACCTGAAGCTGATGAGAAAATCTGAAAAGGATAAAGAGCTCGCTAATATAAGGGCAAAGATGGATGAACTTGCATTTGAGATGCAACAGGATAATAATTCGAGATGGGTATATGAATGGCCCATGAGGACGAAAGAAAAATGGCCAGTTAAGGAGTTGATGGCTAAAAGAAAACAAAGGTTGTTAAGAGAATGGTTGAGGCATGCTAAAAACCTCAATGAACCAGAGGAAGTGGTTCAGGTATCTGAACCAGAGACTGGGATAAATCTCAGTGATGTTGAGGATGAAATGGGATCAGTTGAGGATCTCATAGACTGTCATGAGGACTGCCCAAAAATTCCCAATTTCTAGGAGAGCAAGGAGTTGAGATTAATGTGGGATCTCACAGACTGTCATGAGGATAGCCAGGGAATTTCAAATTTCCAGGAGGGAAATGAGATGAGGTCACTATGGGATCTCATAGACTGCCAGGAGGGCAGCAGAAAAATCCCAATTTTTCAGGTGGGCATGGGAACATAGATGATGCTACCTGAAAGTCTCATGGACTCTGAGGAGAGTTCATATCAGCAAGGGATGATGGTAGGTGCAGATTCATATGGTTTTTTTGACCATGTGAATGAAGATGATGACAAGTTAAAAACTTGCACCATCCAAGAGGAGGATCAGAGGATCCTTCTAATGATTGGTGGAATATGGATATTCCTACCACATAGCCCAGGGGAGGCAAGAATCTGTGTTCCAGATGCAGCAATAGCATAAGGAAAACTAGCAGAGACTGTCAATAAAGGAGAAATGGAGCAGACAGTAGATACTGCCCAAGCAGAAGAAGAGGACAAGCGTTCTGAGGAGGAGCTCAACATATTCATCCGGGAAGTTGAGGAAGCTGTGGCACTAAAGATGACAAAATAAAAAGAGCAATCCGATAATATGCTCACTCCATGGGAGATGGAGTTGGAGGTGCTGGAGGATTGGCTGAACAATCCAGAGCCAGTTGATGACTACTGGGAGAAGACAGTCATGCAGATGATTATAGAGGAGCATTTCAAGGAATCGCTCAGAAATTTTATCCAGGGATCTAAAAAGATGATGAAGACTGCCATGCCGAGGTATGTAGCAGCAGATGAGAAGAAAATCTAGTCTGAGGAGCAGATGGAAGAAGCTGGAGACATACCAGCAAGAGGAATGATAGTAGCATCACTGTCAGATGATGAAGGAGCTGAAAAATAGTTCAGTAGGGAGACTGCAAAGATGAAGTCTATAGCAGAGTGGACACTTAGTGCCATAGAGGACAAAGAAGATGACATGGGAGATCATTGTGATCCGCCCATTTGTAGAAAAATTTTCCAACTGAGGAGACTAGAAGAATAGAGCCATCCACTGGAACAGTTGGATGAAGTGATAGAGAATATCCGGGAGCTAATGGTCAGGTCAACAAGGATTTCCAGTAAGGAGAAGCTTAGTAGAGAAGTAGCAGTAGTAGCAGCGTAGTAGAAGCAACAGCGGCAAAGAAGTGGAGCAAGGAAACAACCCCAGAAATTTGTTTGGGATCCAGGAGGATTTCAACAGCTGAGATGGGAAGCTCATGAGAAAGAGCTCATGAATTTTGCAGCTGAGGAGTATGATGCAGGAGCATCTCTCCACATCAATCAACCAGCTAGCGAGCCGACATTAGCATATTCAAATCATGCATTCAAGGAGAAGAGACGTAGCCCTCATTTCAAATTTGAAATTGAATGTAATCAATGTTGTAAGGTTGTTGAGCCATGAAGCCATGATTTTACATAGGCATTAGGATAGAAGGCCTTTAATGGTTTGTAAGGCTGAGATCTAGCTCCGATTCGAACTAGACAGCCCATTCAATGTAAATTGAATAAGGTAGGTGAGTTTGGAGGGAAGAGCTCAAAGAGCCCCCTCATGTAAAAGATCTTTGTATCTTATTTGAGTAGAGAGGATGTACAGAGAGTAGAGTATGCATAGGAGAGCATAGAGAGAGGGAGTTGAGACCTTGTTACAGTCTGTGCTCAGGAACACCTTGTAAAGAGAGGCATTACTATTAATACAAAAACATCGGTTTTTCCTGTGTATTTTTTGTGTTGAATGAATGTCTTTGTGTGTTCTGTTTATCTTGTATATGTATGTTGTGAGTGTGCATTTGCAGGAGTTGGTTGATTTTCAGGTTTGGGAGATATTTGTGGTTTCATGCCAGGAGGGCATGACAGAGTAATGCAGTCTCTGAATACCAGTGCATAGAGTGCACTTCCAGTTCTGTAGAACCTGGACAAAGATCTGCCAGGAGGGCATACCATTTGATGTCATTAACTTAGGAGAAGATATCAAGGTTGTTGAATACCTTGGAGATAAGGCTGTGTAGAGGAGGACATAGTTGAAGACAAAATCCTTGAGGATTTTTGTATAGCTCTGCTAGGAGGGCATTGAGCAGGTGCAAAGAGTGCATAGAGGAACTCTACTGTGAGTTCAAGGAGAAGACAGAGCTGTTGAATGTTTTGTGGAGAAACTCTGCCAGGAGGGCATTGAGTAAGTGTTGGGGTGCACAGGCAGAACTCTTTGAGTTATGGAATTGAGGAAGAGTCTAGAGAAGGATCTTCACAGGGTTGTTGAACACCCTAAAGACTTAGCAATAGGTTGCTTGAGAAAAGGAGTGCCAAGAGAGCATCGAAATTCTCCAACTAAAGGAGAAAGGAAAAAAAAGATTGAGTTCCTTAGGAGGTCGAAGCTACAAGAAAGATTAGGACAGATAGCACCTTTGTGCATGCAAAGACTCTACAGAAGCACAGAAGTCGAAGAATCCTTTGAGGATTCGAAGGATAAATCTTAGGAGAGACAATGTCTTCAAATATGCAGGTGAGATTCAAGGTCATAGAGCTCGCAAAAGGAGAGAAGCAAAGGTCGATCCCTTTAGCATTTGGAGAAAATATTCCAAGTTTAGGAAGAAAGCGCATGCTCAAGAGAGAGCACAGCTGCCATCAAATTAGTAGGAGAGATCTGGACCATAAGTTTCCACGACTAAGGAGCAGCGGGAGAGCGCACAGGAGGAATAGGTCTGAGTCGTCAGATCTTGATCAAATTAGCCGAAAGTTGTTGGATCGTTCATGAGCTGGACAAGGTTTAATCCTCATGCACAGAGTAAAGAGCAACGAAAGTCTTGAAAGACACTGAGCCATCGACATTTTAGAGTTCAGGATTTTGGAGGTTCCGATGACAAGAGGTTGTGACACTCCATAGAGAAAGTCCTGAAACAGCGAGAGGAAATCGCAGTTGTCCATCTGGAAGGAGGAAACATGTCACGAGATCACCCATTTTGGGGATTCGGGCACCGGGAACCAGAGAGGATTGTTTCGACTTCCCATATGGTGAAGTCCCGAAATGATCTAAGTCTTCCATCTGTGGAGGACACGTGGTGGAGATCGGGAGTCCACCGAGATTTTGGATACCGGGGATTCAAGAGACAAGAGGAGTTGTGTCCTTCCACCTTAGGAGGACACATGGTAGCAATCCAGACTTTCAGGGAAAGTCCTGAAAGGAAAGTACTTCGGTATTTCGGCTACCAGGAGTACCAGAGGTTAGTGAAATATTGACGCAACAGGATTCGCGATATTCTGAAATGAGAAGTCCCGAAAAGCATTCAGAGGAGCATTGCCAGGAGCATTTCGGAATACTGGGATTCGGCATTTCAGGGATCCTGTGGACAAGAGGTTTGAGCATTTAGGTGTTTGGAAACCTGAAATTGCGAAAGGAGGAGAAGGCCAAGACTTTGGTATTTCGGCAATTCGACATTTGGCTTTTTGGGAGTCCAAAGGACAGGAGGCCGAGAGTTACACACTGGTAAGTCCTGAAATAGGACTGTGGTCTTATGATGAGAGGTCACATGGATCAGGGGTATAACCCATGGGGATAATTGTTGATTGAAACCATTTCAGCATTTCGGTGTTTGAGAGATTGAGAAGGCAGAGGTTCCTCAACATCAGGATACAGGGAGTCCCGAAACCCAAAGAACATATTTCCTATGAGGAAAAGTGTTGCAGTCGCATTCAGAGGTCGTGGATGGTAGAAGGACCTATGGATCATTTTGACTGAGATTCCAGCAGAGAGTCAAAAGAGATATTTCATCTCAGGGGATGTGAATGAATGATCCTTAGACCGGGAGGTCACGCAGGAACCTGTCGAGGCAGAGAGGTGGTGCTTGCATCATCACAGTGTGGCTTCACAAGCTCCTGATATATTTATTTGATCATGAGATGGATCCTACCATTATTCATTATGATAAACAAAGTTGTGTGAAGCTCTCTAAGAACCCTATGTTTCACGATAAATCAAAACACATTGAGATAAAATATAATTATATCAGAGACATGGTGCAGAGGAAATAAGTACACGTTCAATACCTTCCTACACATGAGAAGATTGTAGATATTTTCACCAATCTGCTTGCCAAGATGAAGTTCGAGTACTTCCGTGAGAGACTTGGCCTGGTGGAGAATACCTCCCTAGCTAAGAGGGAGTGTTGATGATTACAGCCAAGACAAAGTTTGAGTAATTCCGTGAGAGACTTGGCCTGATGGAGAATGCCTCCCTAACTGAGAGAGAGTGTTGATGATTACAGCTGTGTGAGACATCCTCCAGGACACAAACTAAGTGAGTCGGCCTGTGAGAGATCCCATGAGTTGTGTGTTCCTATGATATGGGTGTGTCATTCCTCTCTAAGACAAAGATGGAACATTGTGTGCCCCTATGTAGGGAATATGCCCATGATATGGGTGTGTCTTTCTCTCTGAGATGGATACAGAACAATGTGTGCCCTGATTAGGGAAGATGCCCATGAGATGGGTGTGGCATTTGAGATGAAATGATGGTTTGTGAGGGATGAAGGAGCCCATGTGATGGTTTTACTATTCTCCTCTTTGTAGAGAGTTGAGATGATGTGGTACTCTAGACTATTCTCCTGTGAGACTCAATGAGATAGAGATATGTTGAGTAGGGCGTCCCTGTGATTGAGCATAGGTGGGCGTGATCCTAGTGGCTAAGCACTAGTGAGTGTGTGTCTAGATGATTCTCCTATGAGACGCAGTGAGATAGATATATGTTGACTTGGACATCCCTATGGTTGAGCACAGGTGGACGTGCCCCTAGTGGTTGAGCACTAGTGGGTGTGTGAGATCCCTTGTTATATTGTCTAAAAGTTAGATTTACCTGTAACCTTAATTGTGATGTAAAGGGTACATGTCATCCCCACCATTAAGTGAAAGATAATTAATATGGTATTTATTAATTATATTCTGAGTTATTGAGGTCGGCCCTGTTGTGCCAATAGACACCACTTTTGATGTGTCCAGTCTAATATTAATAAAGGTGAATTCCCCATTGAGGAAACACAACACACATGTGAATTTGGAAATTTCAGTAAGTACTTATTCTAGGGATGAAATGTGCACCTCTCTTGGGTGCTAGCCTTCTTGGTTTTGTAAGAACCCTTTTGTGTGCTAGGTCTATGGTGTGGGAGGTCTTTCTCTTGAAGAATATAGAAAAGGATTGGTTGGGTTTTCATCCCTTGTTGCGAAGGGTTTCCCAGGATACTTCTTGTGTACTTGTGCATGGTATTTCTTCTTGTGATCTTGGTTACTGCAGCAAATTGTTTATGGTGTAATTGCAATTGTCTATGGTTAAAGTAAAATGCTAAAATTGGAATAAAATTCATGCTTGAGCCTAGCCTAGTGAAAATTCAACACTGTTTCATACACTTGGATTCCAAATGAAAAATGATCCAAGTTAGATCCGAAGAAAAAAAGTATGATGATCACAGGGTACAATGACAACCATAAATCCTATAGGTTGGTTGATATTGACACCAATAAGGTGAAATATAGTAGAGATGTTGTTGATGAGGAAATTAGAACTTTCCACTCTTCTCATGAATTCTAAATTATCAAGTAGCTAGTGGTGGATAAGGATTCA